>JAECUM010095806.1:0-58401 GCA_016617855.1 Megalonaias nervosa | reverse complement strand
CAGTCGATTTTATGATGAGAAAGTGCATCCAATTGTCCCGACTCAGTCGATTTTATGATGAGAAAGTGCATCCAATTGTCCCGACTCAGTCGATTTTATGATGAGAAAGTGCATCCAATTGTCCCGACTCAGTCGATTTTATGATGAGAAAGTGCATCCAATTGTCCCGACTCAGTCGATTTTATGATGAGAAAGTGCATCCAATTGTCCCGACTCAGTCGATTTTATGATGAGAAAGTGCATCCAATTGTCCCGACTCAGTCGATTTTATGATGAGAAAGTGCATCCAATTGTCCCGACTCAGTCGATTTTATGATGAGAAAGTGCATCCAATTGTCCCGACTCAGTCGATTTTATGATGAGAAAGTGCATCCAATTGTCCCGACTCAGTCGATTTTATGATGAGAAAGTGCATCCAATTGTCCCGACTCAGTCGATTTTATGATGAGAAAGTGCATCCAATTGTCCTGACTCAGTCGATTTTATGATGAGAAAGTGCATCCAATTGTCCCGACTCAGTCGATTTTATGATGAGAAAGTGTCCTGATCCAATTGTCCTGACTCAGAGCAATTTTTCATCCAAATCACCTGTCAAATTATTGCTGATCCATTTTAGACTGGGTCTCCCACTACGTTTTTACTATATATTATGTTTTCCTATGTTGGAAATACATTATATCACCCATACTCCACACCCACCACAGAGCCCAAGATGGGACAGATTTATGGGTTTTTTTGTCTCTCATATTAGAGCTACAGTGGGTGACATACTTTAGAAAAGTAGAATCCAATACTCAAATGACCCTTGCAACCACCCACAAAGGTGATTTACCTCTGTAAGGTTCCAATCATGAACACATAATGGTGACCTTAAAAGTCAGGACACATATGGAAGTTTATGTTGCCACTGACAGTCTGGGAAGCCAGGTGTGATCAGCTGATTGACCAGGGCCAAGACCTTCTAAATGCTGAAAGAGGGGCAGGTATAAGGTAAAGCTGTATGCATTTGCATCATGTGAAATGGAATGAATGTTGGCATAACTCTTATGTTACTTTCATGTGCTGTGACTGAAGTTTCTTCATATGTGAAACACCATGATGCCTCAAGCAAACAGTTCATCAACATGGCTGTTCCAATGTGCTCAAGAAATGAACTAGTCCCAAGTCAACTAAATTTAGCAGTTATTAAAATAGGGAGAATGAATTTTTCAAGAGTTAATCAAATATGCTAGCTTCTAAAAGAGCAAGAAATGAATTCTACAGTATTAAAAATATTTAAGTGTTATCAGCTTATCCTCTGAAGTCCATAAAGTGAAAATGTCCAAGCAGAGCTAGCAGTCTTTTGAGAGATGAATATCTGAAGTAAGGCAAGCTGTATACTCTCCAACCCAAATCACACCCATCAAGCACATATGAAAGATAAAGGAAATTAAATTTTCTTTTAACAATACTGAAGATATGTAAGTTCTTTTTTTAATAACCAGGACTATTTCTTTAACTGCTTTAATATCAAGAAACATTTTGATTTCCTGATTTGGAGATTATATCCTGTGTTATTTTATTCCATCTTCAATGTAACACCAATGTACACGGGACCCACCTATTAAAGATTAATATCACACAAACACACACACATACTTTATAATACCAGGTAACAGAAGAATTCCATTGTGTTCCTTCAACTGGTCTATCATTATCAGATAGTCACTTTTATAAACTAATGTCTAGAAATCCCAATAACGACCTCATTTTCCAGCTGGGTCTGTTTTCTCTTTTGCATTGAATGGCTCTGTTGTGCAAGTACTAGCTTAAAAGGCATTACAACAGCCATAGTGTAAAAATGAAAGCAGTCAAATCAAAGAACAACACTTACCTGAAGATAATATACAACTTTATTTGGTCTTGCTTGATGCAGGGAGGTTGCATTGGTGTTGGAAATCAGCTCTAGAATTTCTTCCAAATCTTTCAGCCCATATGTTGGAACAGACTTTGACAGTTCTACAAGCCTCAGTTTAAAAGATCCTTCGTCATTTATGTGGCAGCGAATCTTCATTCCATTTGAGACAATTCGGGGATCTTGGATTTCAAAATATGTCTGCTCTTTCTTGCTTTGGGTTGCCATGGAAATTAGTGTTCTCCAGTGTACAGCACCACCAACATTTCTGCCATGAAAATTTTGTTTATTTTAATTCAGTTCATTATGATTCTCTTTGCATTTGACTGATTCAATCCAGTAAGATTCTCTTAGCATTTGTATGTTTTGATTCAATACAGCATAATTCTCTGTGCATTTGTATCTTTTGATTCAATCCTGCACGATTCTCTGTGTATTTTAATCAGTATAAGTCAATAACCACATGATTCTCTGTGTATTTGTTCACTTTCATTCAACACAGTATGATTCTCTACATATTTGATTGTTTTAATTCAATCCAATTTAATTCTCTGAACATTTGAAAACAATAAATTCTGCATAATTAATTCTTTCTGACTCAACTTTAAAATACTTCTACAACCAGTGTAAGACTATAACAACGATTGCCTACCTTTCTCGTCTTACTGCAAATAAGGCAATAAACTTGATGAATGACGTGTAAAACATGCTTTGGGGTTATCTATACCTCAGCTTTTATGTGTCAAATAATATTGGTATACTGGTTATCATAATACAAAAAAAACAATACAAAATATAAATGCAAAGTATCAACTTCTGCCAAAAGAGGTTAAAAGTCTTAGTGCCACAGGTTGTAATAATACCCAATTAATTTTTTGAAAACTAAAATAATCAATCCTGACAGAAAAAAAATTCTTGTTTTGCATCTATATGATGCAAAAATTGCAACTGAGATACAACAATATGGCTAGCTGCATCCATATTTTTCCCATCTTAATTCCCAATAATTCTTCATGAAAAAGAAATGGCCACAAACAATTAATACCAAAGTGATCTTTAAAATCTCATTTTGATGTTTGTATAAAAAATATTAATTCAGTCTTGACCATTTGCTAGTGTACATTTCTCCAGTGTTGATATAGATCTTAGCGTCTGTATAGACCTACATCCCTATGATGTCATGCATGAAAACAAACTCTACAGATGAAATGCATTATGGGACTAAATGGAAAGTAAACTACAACAAACTAAACAGTGTTTGGGTGTTTAGAGCTGAAACAAAGTGTCCAATATATAACTCCAATCTGATTCAAATCATATCTCCACAATCATAAGTGTGGATCTGATGGACCCCATTACAAGGTCATCTTCTGTTAACTAAGTGGTTCACCAATGAAATCACAACTTTCAAATTTCTTAAAGTGACAAATGTCATTCAGAAAATATCATTACTAGCAATAAGTCTCCCTAACATGAATTTGAGGCACTCTATGAAACTACCAAAAACACTTAAAACATAGTTTAGGAATGTGGAGATAAAATTTTAATCTGATTGCATCTAACTGTGTTTCTAATGTTAAACCAATTAAAAGTTCAATTTCAGTACAAAATATTATCTTGTTTCTGTTGAATAATATAAGGCATCTCAAACAATAATCAAGGTCCTAGTTTTTGGATTCTACCAAGTTCTCATTTACATCCATCTATACAGTCTGGACACTGTTGTGAATGGCCATTACCGTCAACCTACCTCCTTGTGAATGGCCATTACCGTCAACCTACCTCCTTGTGAATGGCCATTACTGTCAACCTACCTCCTTGTGAATGGCCATAACTGTCAACCTACCTCCTTATGTTTGCATATTAAGTAATGTAACTATCCAGCAGAACTCTTAGTCTGACCAGTTCCTTACTTGGCTACTTTTAGTTTCAGGATTTATTCTTTGAAGATGCTTCAATGTATTACATGGATCATACCTTGTCTAAAGCAAAGGGCACATGCATCATAATAGGAAAAATCTGTGGTATGTACAGAATATTCTGTGTAACATTAAATTTATGTGTCTGGCCCATCAAAATTTAAGTTGATGTAGGCGGGCGCTTAGGAAATTTCAAAGTTTGACCTTAGTTTAAACTTGCTAAAAACCTTACTGTGTGTCAGTTGCCACTAGTCAATATATATTTATGCAAACTAGGGACACAGGAAACTTTTACTGTATGCATTCTAGGATATAAAAATAAAAAATAGTGCAAGCTCTATAGATCATCCTCTTTAGTTATGATTTATTAAGTGAATAATTCCTGATGGTTAGCTTCAAAGGCATAATAATTTCTGTGTAAGTAAGGAAATGTGACAATTAAAACAGGATCATAGTTTGGTATAATTGTTTTCATCTAAATTGTTAAAAGTGGAAAAAGTCCCTATTAAATTTTTAAAAGGAAAAAATAGATATTACCATCACATTCAAGTTCCATACCTCTGCAACATTTACTATCATTGCATTCTTACATTCCCATTTAATCTTACATGCTTGATCTGGCATTCGATACAGCTGTTCAATCTGTTTTTCCATTATCACAAACCAAGATTCAAACTACTTACTTGCCTTCCTTGACACACATATATTTTATGACAAAGGGAATCAAATTTGTATAAACTCCAGTTTTGAATTTAATTCACACACTAAAGTTAAATATATTTTGACAGTGTGAAAAAAGGGTGTGTGTAATAAAAACAAAACTGCATTCTTGTTTTGTACCGAGTCAGAGGAAAGAACTAGTTTGGTAGGGAAAATGAATACATCTACGCCTCACAGCCATAATGTATCCCTATGCCGTATCAAATTTGTTCTTTCCACCAACTTAGAACAAAACACATGTAGTTTTGTTTATGTATTATATAGTTATACACAACCCAGATGTTACCTTTCTCCCAATTCAATAGGACTTTCTAGAGGTTTGGTAGGGAGCCCATAGTTCTCAAGAAGCTCCCTGTGCAATAGTGTCTCCTCAACTCTATGTGGATTAAGTACTAGTAGTTGGTAGTTATGGAAACAAACCCATGAACCATAGTACTTTAAAGGACCAATCAACTGCATCTCAGATGGCATTTGGCTTTCACTGAAAAAAGATACAAAAACTACATACTGCACAGGTTGCCAATGGCAGCTGAAGACAAAGTGTGCAGATAATGCTTAAGAGAGGCATAAAACTAAGCTCAGGCAGGCAAGTGGCAATGCAATGATCATGTACAAATGCAAATGGTTAAAACTTCTTGCAAAAATCCCTATTAAACTTCATTCCATCCCTTTTTGGTGAGAAACTGCAAAAAAGTATGTGCTTATGGGATTTAATTTCACCTGGCAGCACTTTAGGTCAAGATAATTTAAAGTGTTGAAGAATGTATGGCCATTTTACAATAAGCTGAACAGTTTTGGGACCTCTATCTCCAGGGTTTACAAAGTGAAAAATTCCAAAAGTAAGCAACCAGAGCAGTTCCATCCAATTATGACTAAACTCCAGGAAGTATGTTCTCAGCATTAAACAATATTTCTTGGAAAACATTTAAACCAAAGATAACTGGCAAACAGATTAACATTGCTTTTACAAAAGTTAAAAAACAAAACAAACTAAATATAACTTCAGGGCTACAATTCGATCAAACAAGGAAGAAACAGCAGAAATAAACATGAATATACTTACCCAATACCCAACACAAAAACTGATAGTATAATTTTTTTTCCAAAACAATCAAAGATTGGAATTCTTTAACACAAATATTAATCACAAGTGCTGAACCTTCAGAAAACCAAACTGATACTTTTCAAAATCAGTACAGTCACATTTTTTTCCAAAAGAAGTCTTTGTTAGGGTTAATGCTTCATGGTGCAACAATGTCATTATGATAAAGCACAAAACCAATTAGCAAAAAGAACAAGGTCAAGGCATGAGATTAGGTCAGTTATGCTGTCCAAAATATGGCAGTAGTACATAGTTCTGGATGTTCATATTTTCTGGAACATAACAAGATATTTTTAATCATGAAGGCAAAGAATTCTTTTCCGAGTATTCCAGGAATTACTCAAACTCTGAAAACAACGTAGAATTGTTATCGTTACATAAATACACTTCTTATTCAACAACTTTAAAGTAAGCCCCAATAAAACTGAAGTGTCTTGAAAACTGGAGTAGATCAAAAGTCTAAAATCATTCTGTTTAGGGCTGCTGAAGCAAATTTGCTTAAATATGTGATTTTCCTTGCATGAATCCCCTAGTTTCCTCCCTAAAATAATATATGTACAGACCCTGACACCATTAATTGTACCAAATTGACAGTTTATTTGCATTTCAATTGTGTTCCTTCTGCATTCTCTTTGCATTCCATTTAGAATCCATTCACATTTGCACCATTTGTTTTTCTATTGCATTCTCTTTGCATTCCATTTAGAATCCATTCACATTTGCACCATTTGTTTTCCTTTTGCATTCTCTTTGCATTCCATTTGTAATCCATTCACATTGCATTCCATTTAGAATCCATTCACATTGCATTCCATTTATAATCCATTCACACTGCATTCCATTTAGAATCCATTCACATTGTATTCCATTTAGAATCCATTCACATTGCATTCCATTTAGAATCCATTCACATTGCATTCCATTTAAAATGCATTCACACTGCATTCCATTTAGAATCCATTCACATTGCATTCCATTTAGAATCCATTCACATTGCATTCCATTTAGAATCCATTCACATTGCATTCCATTTAAAATGCATTCACATTGCATTCAGTTTATAATCCATTCACATTGCATTCCATTTAGAATCCATTCACATTGCATTCCATTTAAAATGCATTCACATTGCATTCCGTTTATAATCCATTCACATTGCATTCCATTTAGAATCCATTCACATTTTCATTTCATCTAT
Organism: Megalonaias nervosa; assembly: GCA_016617855.1. Lineage (NCBI taxonomy): Eukaryota > Metazoa > Mollusca > Bivalvia > Unionida > Unionidae > Megalonaias > Megalonaias nervosa. The sequence continues at coordinate 51,568 of JAECUM010095806.1, read as the reverse complement.
CATCATCTCATTTTTTATTAATTTTATGGTCACAGAAGAGCATGCTGATTTTGCATTTATCGCATTCATCCATCAATACCTTTCATTTTCACTTCATTTGGGACAAGGTAGAAATGCATTTACAATCAATACCTTTCATTTTCACTTCATTTGGGACAAGGTAGAAATGCATTTACAATCAATACCTTTCATTTTCACTTCATTTGGGACAAGGTAGAAATGTATTTTACAATCAATACCTTTCATTTTTACCTTATTTGGGATGGGCAGTGTTCTACTCTTACAATCAATACCTTCATTTTCACTCTTATTTCCGGGGACAAGGTAGAAATGCATTTACAATCAATACCTTTCATTTTCACTTCATTTGGGACAAGGTAGAAATGCATTTACAATCAATACCTTTCATTTTCACTTCATTTGGGACAAGGTAGAAATGCATTTACAATCAATACCTTTCATTTTCACTTCATTTGGGACAAGGTAGAAATGCATTTACAATCAATACCTTTCATTTTCACTTCATTTGGGACAAGGTAGAAATGCATTTACAATCAATACCTTTCATTTTCACTTCATTTGGGACAAGGTAGAAATGCATTTACAATCAATACCTTTCATTTTCACTCATTTGGGACAAGGTAGAAATGCATTTACAGCAGTAAAGTTTTCCATTCTTGGATTGTTATTGTAAAGGGAGAAAACTAAAGTTTTTGTGTGCTTTAATGAAATAGCTACTGTATAAATTGCCAAAGACAGCACTGAAAATTGATAAATAAAAATATAACCACACTTACAAAGGTTTATAAATATAGATGTTGAGTATTTGTAAGCAAACTTTAGTTTTTATTTGGTAAAATAAAGATTGTACAGATACAATCACTGAAATAATGTTGTCATCACATCAATGTAGGGGTCTTTTGCCTGCTTTGACAAGAACATGTCTTGGCTTGTAATGGGTCAAAATATGTCCTTCAGTGTATGGAATCTGATCCTGCATTATCATGCAAAAGAGATTTCGACTGCAAATTTAGTGACACTTAAAAAAATAATTGATTTTCAAATCCTTTTATAAAATTTGTTTAAGTTTCTTTCTGTTTTTGTTTATCATTCACTGTTCTGAGTTTTACATTTGCATTCTTATTTTTCTCACAATGCATTCATCACATTTTTACATCTGTTCTGCATTCCATTTTGCTTACATTCATTCTGCATTCGATCCTGCATACTGTTTACATTCTGTGTTTGTTTCACAGGTAAAATTACCTGTTTCAGGGTTTGTATATCAAAAACCTTTTGGTGCCCAGTTTTGGAACTTTCAATTATATGCAAACCTTCCTGAAAAAGTGAACCAGTTTAGCAATCCATTGCAACAATTATGCTATTAAGTGACATACAAGAGAGTTGGGTAAGTTCTTTTGTAAAAGACATCAAACACACAGGAAAATCATTGGTTTACAGCACTCAGGAGCAGATGTCTACGTTTGCCTGAGCCCCTTTTAGTACATGTGTATGGTTTACAGCACTCAGCAGCAGATGTCTATGTTAGCCTGAGCCACTTGGAGTACTTTGTGTTTGGTGTAAAGAACTCAGAAGCAGGTGTCTACATTAGCCAGAGCCCTATGGAGTTCATTTGTCTGGTTTACAGTACTCAGCAGCAGCTGTCCATGTTAGCCTGAGCCCTTTGGAGTACTTGTGTTTGGTTTACAGTACTCAGCAGCAGATACCTACGTTAGCCTAATCCCCCTGGAGTACTTATGTTTGGTTTACAGTACTCAGCAGCAGATACCTATGTTAGTCTAATCCCCCTGGAGTACTTGTGTTTGGTTTACAGTACTCAGCAGCAGATACCTACGTTAGTCTAATCCCCCTGGAGTACTTGAGTTTCAGCTGCTCAAGACCAAACCTGATCTGGACTGTCTTAAGGGGAACAATGGGTGATGCCCTCTTGCCTTGATGTCGTGGTGAACATGCTGACAGGAGTTGGTCTTTAATAGAAGTCATACCAGCAGTCTGAAACAGAGCAGGAATCTTTAAACTATTTAGCATAAAGAACTTTGTATAAATAATTCGAAATTTATAGACTTCATAATAATCAAAAGTCTGTAATAAAGCACCAAAATCTGTTAAAGGCTAAAGACAATCTGAAGTCCGCTAAATAAAAAAGGTTAATAAGATGTATGCTCACTTTCCTTATTGTGTTGAATGGTTATTTTCACTGTGGAGCACTTGTGAAGGATTCTTCTATCCAAATATATTTACTTGCTTATCAGGTAACTTGATTGTAAGTCGACCCTACCCTCCCCATTTTATGTCTGTAAAAGACTAATTTCTCTTGGACCCTTCTGTAACAGTGGTCACTTGAATCCTTGAAACAATACTACTTTTATTATAAGGGCTGTTCCATTAAAACATACATGGGACCCAGGGAAGGCACTTTTAAAGTGGGGTACTCACCCAGTGATGTAATTTAGAAATTTCTTATCATTTTAATATGAACTCTGTGAAATCAAAGTACCCTGGCATATATTTTTTAAAAACTGCCTTCCCTGAGTACCATGTATGTGTAAATGGAACAGCCCTAAGCACAAATCAACAAAGAGTCTTGATTTGGTTCCTCCATAAAAAACACTGAAAAAAAATGGTGGTGCCCCTGATGTGGGGGGTCCAAAAATGCACTGTACACTCATACAATACCGGTCCTGATATACACTATTATCATAATATATTGTAAAGTTGTTACTTTATTAAAAAATCATTTGAAAATACAACAAACTTGCAATAATACCTGAAGAATTTTACAATGTTCATTGTCACATCAACTTGTTTTCCAATATTAGTGCTGAAATTATTATTACATTTGCATGTCGCTGTTCACACAGCTATTTAGTCACTATAATTTGTCAATTTCTGCAGCAAATATTACACTTTCCTCTTTTCAGAAAAAATCTTTAAAATAAAACACCCAAATATATTTACTATATATAAATAATCACATAAATTCACTTGTCACTTCCCCCACTGGACATCAACCTGTTGATACTGATATGCAAGTCTTGCTCTTTTTGCAGCCTCTACGAATATTTCTCTTGCTTTCCTGTTTTGTAACCACTGATGTTTTTTCTCAGTGTTCAATCTTCTTTTCTCAATAAGAGTTTTGTTTTTTTTTTCATTCAAGCACCTCCTTGTACTGGCTGTAATTTATGTGATATTTGATTTCGCTGTATGCAGCTTTTTTTGAGGTACTGGCTGCTGCTCCAAACTCTAACAACTGCAATTAGCGTAATTCCAATCTTTGCTTCAAAAATCACAAAATGCCAGTCCTCTGGAATTCAGTTTTTTTATGATTTTAACAACTACATTTCCATCAACTTTCTGCTTGAGCCAATCTCACTCCCACAAATTTTTCAAACCTTTATCCAAACTTTTTGTGTCCTGTTCTCTCTCAAAAACTCAAGATGCCATATTTTGCAAGCATGCATCTTTCTTTCCATTTCCATCAGTTTCTGTTAAATGAAGATTCATTGGATGAGTAGAAACTTTTAAACCAATGAGAATATTCTTTACAACAATCGTGTGTTAAATAATATATGGAACAAATCTTTTACAAGGATCATTGCAGATTGGAACTGGACAGACCGTTTTTTAAAAACCAGATAGGAGATGATATAAAAAATGGACTACATTGAGAAATCCAATCTTTCTTGCCAGAAGAACAGCAGAATTCCACTTGAGAAAATTCATGTCTGAATACCTATCTAGATTGATTTCATTCCATCATTTTATCTGAATGTTCTTACGCCAAAACTGCTATCCACAAAGTTCCACCTGCAGTAAATTCCAGTGATCATGGCTTTACGAGTGTTATGAATCAATCTAGATTGCTGACATCAATGTCTGAAAGACTGAACTGTGGCTATAAAACTGGACCTACATAACTGTGCAATAACAGGATCTAAACAGAAAAAAGTTTGTGTGTACTACATGACATAATTAGCAGAAAATATATTTTGTGGTGTTGTCTGAAAATTAGTGATGTTTGAGCTTTAATACTGGACTCAATCTGATTAAAATCAGATCTCCACTGTCCTAGGTGAAGATCTGACAGCAACCGCTTAGGGGTCATGTTCTGGTGACCTTTGAGTTAGCCAATAGAAATGCAGTTTTCTGAAATTTGAAAGTGAATCTAATCAATAGGCACACACTGATGTCTTCAGCTATATTGCTCAGCCTCCCAAATGTGAAGAAATAAGACTTCATCTGATTGGCTAATAAAATTAGTGATGATGGTAATAACACAGATCACTGTAACATGACCCCTAAGCAGTCCCTGTCAGAGCTTCACAGAGGACAGTGGAGATATGATTTTAATCAGATTGATACTGGACTGTAATTAGAGCATATAAACATATTATGTAATCAATCAAAGGCTTTACTCAATTATTATTGGCTTTTCCTCTAGATTAAAAATGTGTTGATAATTGTGCTCTAATCAGGATTTAATTTTAACAGGAAAGTTTCTGACAAATAATCAGAAGTATTAACGCTTGCATTTATCTGTGCTTTATGTAGTATATTCATTCAGATGGATTACAGCTGTGAGTAAATTTGAGTCTACAGTCTTTCTTTTTTTTTTCTCTATCCTTACTGATGTCCTATATTGATTTAGGTAGTGAGTGGAACCAAGACCCAGATATTGCATAGGCACAAAACAAAATAAATGCTTTGTAATTATTTTACTTTTTTTTAACTGGTTAGAAAAAAAAAACAAAATGTAAAAGACATTTCCATTACAATAATGAAGTTCATTATAAAATAACAGCTGCGCTGATCGCTAGGAAAATATCATTAAGAACACAAGTAGCAGTAGGTTCTGCAACACACATGGCTCATTCGTATAATATATCAATTACTAGCGAGCGGCCTAAAATCCGGTGAAAGACAGATTACGAGATAATGCCTCATCCGGTTGATCTCCGCTACCAGAAATGTCAACAAAAAAATAACATATATCTCACAACATACAGTACTCATACTAAATGTCAACATACTGGATTATGATATAACAATGCACTGTAAAAATAGTTTGTCAATATGGGCAAAGAATTTGTTTATGTAACAACAGATAAATTTCAGCGCATTTTATATCAAGTGTGCATTTTCCTTTCATGGGGCCTCTGAATTTCTCCACTCCAAACCAATGGTTGTATATACAAGTTCATACAGCCAACAATGTCGCCAATAAAAATCGCCAGATGGCATATTTTGCCGAGAAATAAGGAAAATAAATCGCAGTTTGCGACATTGGCGAAGCCCTACGCGATCCCAGAATAAACTTTTTACATGTTATTTTTTGTACTTTTAAGAAGAAAAAACTATTTTTTCATGTACGAGAACATTACATATAAAATTTCAGGAGCCACGCCACGATCGTCTTGTATGATTCATATGCAATCTCTTCCCCAAAATGATAATAAACTTTTTACGTTGATTCATACTTTTAAGAAAGAATTTTTTTTCGTGTACGAGAAAAATACGTGTATATAAAATTTCGGGAGCCACACCATGACTGTGTTATATCCAAATTCGTGTTATAACAGAGCATGCTATAGTGGGGTCACACTGTATATTGAAAATCAAAAAGAGAATTCCACCTTCTGGTCCAGAACTGACTGGCTGGAACATAGCAAGCCTCGTTTCTGGAAATAAATTATAACTTCCTCTGGTGGGATTTCCCTACCCCTCACCCTTATATGCAACAGACTCTATCAACCCTATTTTAATGTATGTTTCTCAGCAATCATTGTCTACCACGGCTTACTGTTCCTTTGTGAGCTTACTGGGTGTGAATGTATTTAAATTCATGATTTCAAAAATGTTTTCCATGACATTTCTGAACACTAAGACATTTTAATTTAAAAAGAGAGAAAGAAAAAATGCTGATATTATCAAATTAAAAACGTTAATAATCTGTATTAAAACCAGAAATATGAACATTTGTGCAAGACAACTGTGGTATATCAAGGGCCTTACATGAGTGATAATTTATGACACAAGACTGAAATTATTCAATAAAGTTTAATAAATTTCATTTGAAATGAGCACAAATCTTAGATTCTATATATTGCATGATGAAAATAATGATTTTATTTGACCCAAATGCAGAACAGTGTAGAGAAATGACTTTCAAATAACTCTGGATGCCTCAGATATGTCTAGTGAAATTACTGAAATACATATGGATGACTCAGAATAATGAAGTGAAATGACTTTGAAATACAGCAGAACTTTGATTATCTGGCACCCGATTAACCATCAGGGCATTGTAGTCAAAATATTAAAAACAGGTACATGTACATATGTAGATATTATGATTTTTTGATGACCCAGTCTATTGTATAATACTTTTAATGTACATATTCTATTATACGTCTATTCTCATATCCGTCAGGGTCTCAGTTCCACACCTTGATGGATAGCTGAAGTTCTACTGTACATATCAATGACCCAGAACAGTGATGCGAAACAACTCTGAAATACATCTGGATACCTCAGAACTGTGTAGTGAAATGACTTTGAAATACATATGAATGACTCTGAACAGTGCAGTGAAATGATTTTTAAATTCACATTTCACGCAGAACAGTGTAGTCAAATGACTTTTAAATACATCTGGATGACTCAGAACAGTGTAGTCAAATGACTTTTAAATACATCTGGATGACTCAGAACAGTGAAGTCAAATGACTTTTAAATACATCTGGATGACTCAGAACAGTGTATGCCTTGTCATTATACCGTTCCTTTGCATAACAATTTGTGATATTGTTAAGTGTCATTACATGTTACAGATCTGAAAATTATGATGGAGTATATAATATAACTAACAGAGTAGTCATGTGATAAATCACTACATGATGTTAAAAAAGCACTTTGTCATAACCTAGTACAACAGAAAATGTCAGTTTTGGTTGCAAAATATAATACCTGGATATAAAATTATTTGTGTTCCACCAAAAACTTTTGTCATTGTTACGAATATGTAATTAAAATTTGCTTGTGTGTTAGTTTTAAATTCTTTTTATTTTATTTTAGTTTCATTATATTTTATTGTAATGATAATTTTCATTGGATTTAAACCTCTTTTCCGAAAATTGGCTTGACCCAATTAGATCTTAACGTTACTTCAGCACTATTTTTAGCTCATACATTTTGTAAACATCGAGTGATAACGATTGGCTATTGCCAAGGTCATTTCGGCCTGCATGTTAGCTGAACTGTAAACAGTCTTTCTTTTTTTATATATTTTCAGTGTGAGAATTTGATTCTTAGATAGGGCTATTCTTGCATACGTGATAAATGTCATTTTTTTTTTTGCGATGTTCAAATTAGAAATCACGTAGCCTGTCACGTGAGACACCATGTGATCTAAAATCGCGGCTTTAAACAGACGCTCTCTAGTAGATTTAGTTGTATTTTAAATCTTGAGGGCTCAAGAAGTTTCAATTGTTGTTGCCAGTTTGTTTTTGAAGTTCATCTGTTTTTGGGAATTTAATAATTTATTCTCTAGAAAACTAAACAAGTGTACTTTTTTATAAAGGTTCTGGGAGAAAGAAATTCATTGGAAATTTATTTCTGGAGTTTAACAGAAACATTATAAACTGTGATTCAATTGAGGATCTGTTGCCATTAGTACAACAACCTCATCTGACGTCGTTGCCTCCATACTGGAATTTCATCGAGATTCGAACCCGGATTCTATTAGAACTGTTTAGTGATAGGACTTAATATATTTTTTCAATCTTAGGATTAAATTTTGGATTATATTTACAAACCGTACGTCCTATTTCCAATTTTTACATTGTTTTCTAGGGAAATAAATTATTTTTGTTAAAATATACAAAGCTTGTTGGCTTCACTCTTTTCTCGTTATTTTTGTACGAGCCTACACGTAACATCATATTTACCAATGTAACCTTTCTTGTAATCTTCATTGGCTTATCCTGCTTCAGTTTTCTCAAATCTGCCAGTCCTGCTTCTCCGTAAGTCAGTTTGTCATCTTCTGACAATTTCTCCCATCTCTCTTTCACAATGCGGGTGATCTCATCATAACTTGCTTCTGGATTTTCCTCAACAACTATAGAACAATTATTTCCATATCAGAAATAAAGACAGTAAAAAATGAGTATTATGAAAATAAGATGCCACATTCTGTTATGATCTCATTTCTAACACTTCACTACATAACAAAACAACAAAAAAAGGATTGGATACCAGTGTATGGTGGGAAAGAAAACCCAATATTGTTGTGAAAGAATCAAGTACACATGTGAAAGAATCAAGTACTCGAGTGAAAAAAAAACAAAACTCCTGAAAAAACAAAGTACCCATGTGAAAAATTGCATTTTTACATTATATTTACAGATAAATATTCCCATTCTGTATGCATTTATACTGTGACGTTTTAAAGTCATTCAGTGACAAATACAGTGGTGTTAATCAATACATTTGAAGTCTAATGTTGGACAGAAAATGAACAAGTTGACAGGTACAATAAAGTGTACACCATCCAATAACTGAATAATTACAGGTTTAATTAGGTGCCTTTTAAAATTAACATTTGAACATGCAAGGCAGTAAAAAAGTACTCTATTTTGTACAGTGTGAATTAGTACTGTATTTCTTTTAACCTGAATTAGGTACAGCATAAATACAGATATTATTTAATTGCTTCATGACACCTAAAACATTAGTATAAGAAAAATTATATTAAAAAAATTATATTTTCCTCATCAAGGTGTACATGTATCTTGATGTCAATAACTGGGACTTAGCAACCAGTGAAATCATTCCAGTTGTAATGATACGACAGTTGGTGAGATCATTTCACTTGAAATGAGACATGACAACCTATGAGATCATTTTGGCTGAAATAAATCTAAACAAACAACTTTACATTATGAACAAAACTCTGAAGCAGTATTTGATTTTAGGACCATGGGCCCTAGGTCGTCAAGCATTCTGCAGTCAAAAATTGGAAAATTGGGGGTCCTGATGAAAAAAGAGGTAGTCTAAAAGTGGGCAAAGAAAGACTGCATTTCATGATAAACATGAAACTGACCATGGCCTGCACAATGAGCTCACCCTGGAGCTCTATTCTAAATCTAATGTGGGTGGGATAATGAGGTATTGAAAAAAAAAGAATGAAAAAACTTTATTCTGTTCTTTTTCTGATTTTAACAGTACTTTTAACACATTATTTGCAATATCAAATGAAGGAAATGGGAGTTAAGCACCCTTCACAAGAATACACTGAGGCAGCCAACCTGGCCTGGCCTGGGTGTGAATCAAGCCTGCAACCCTTAAACTGGGTTCCAATGCTCAACCATCTGTGCTGCTGCATCTCCTTTAACACTGAGGTTAATCAAGGGTTTGGATGGATGGATGGATGGATGGCCAGTATAGACAGACATACATATAGATGCCAAAGTGTAACACTGAAGTTAATCAGGGGTTTTGATGGATGATTGGATTAGATCGATGGACACATAGAGTGTAATACTGAGGTTAATCTGGGGTTTTGATGGATAAAAGGATTGGATGGATGGACACATAGACATACAGTGTAGATGCCAATGTGGTTGCCATGTCAAACTTCTGCAAATTCAAGCACAACAGTCATGTTGATCTTATTCACTATATTAATCATTTGTAGTTTTATTTCAATTATTAACATCTAATGTGGATGCCTACTAATGTTCCTTTTCTGTTAATTATTTCTTATACTGACAACAAACGCATTATTTATTTGGCCAGATTTGCATCTTGTAAATGCAGTTTCAGTTTCAAACTATATATTATTGCATTTATAAAATATAAATACCTCCAGAGTAGATCAAATATTTGGAGTCCAAGAACTTTTATAAAACTGTGAAAAAAATTGCTCTAACAGTAAGCAAATCTAATCAGTTCATCTACATATGTATACAAACATGCCATCCATATTTCATTTTGTCTACCAAATATGGTTTTGCTTAATCATGCAAGCAAAGTTTACATAAAAACTTCTATGCCCAAAAAGTTTAATATGAGTGCTATCAATGACATATCCCATGCCTGCACTGTGTTTAATCCATGTAGATTTCCATGCAGGCAATAGTAAGGCATATTACTGACTTTTGGTCAGGATATGTGGTACAAAACTTAACTTACTGTGAAGAAAACCAATAACTTCCAATTTGATTTTACATGACTGTGACCTCTGATTTTTAGATCTCAGGGTCTAGTGAGGTTTTTTATTACCCTTTGTGAAGCTATCCACAAAGTTTGATCAAGGCTCATACTCTAGAAGAAAAGACAATGCAAAAAAATTCATTTTTCTTTGAGCCTCAATGACCTTGCCCATGGATCCTTTGTCCTCAAAATCGATACACTTTTTCCTTACCTCAAGTACAAACCAACTCGAGTTATTATGTGTTAAAAGTTAATAACCATGAAATAAAATCAGGTCATCTATATATGTCTGCCAAACAACAATATGATCCAGTCTCTAATAAGTGCAAAGATGAACACCAATGTCATCTGCACACATTCACATTCAATGAACTAACAATAGCAGCAAAATCAGCAACTACAAGTTAATTCTGTATCCCACAGTCCTATAGATTCTAGAGACAGAAACATTTTTTTATGTCTGCATGGTTGTGATTCTGTCATTGTGTACATGTGCTGATGATATTTGACAATGTTGGGTGCTGTCATCTATGTTTTGTTTTAAAGTATATTAAATGTTTCAAAAAACATGTTTTATTTGCTTGCCTTCAAATCTGAACTTCCAGTAATTTTCTATATTTGTAACCAACTTATCCCCGGTTGTAAATGTCCCTTATTAAGGTTATGTGAACTGATCCCACCCTTGGGTCCACAAGATACACTTTTCAAGTCTAACCCCCCCCCCAACACTACCTTGAAGGTTGAAAGGTGTGCGACTAAGTAAGGCAAATAATTATTTAATATACACATAAAAATTAAACTCCGCCTAACTACTTTATTTTTCATCTAATTTTCATAAAATTTTCAAAGTACACTTTGAATCTGGTATAAATCACTGGGTCAATTTAAAAAAAAAAACCCATTGGTCTTACAGATCCAGCGCTGTAAATGAAAACCAATTTGTAATTAGTAAAATACGTTTCTTGAAGAATACTTACCTAAACATAATACCCAAGGAGAACCCTGCAAAACCAGCCCTCCCTGGCTAAGGGGATACTCTACAGGTAACCCGGAACTTCTGAGAGAGTGGCAGGTTTACGGTGAAGTTGTTTACATTTGCACAAACAATGGAGAATATTGGTATACCTCTATGTTACTTTCATGTACTGTGGCTGAAATTTCTTTGTATATAATTGTACTTATGGTAACTGCACATGATCTAAGCACATAGCTAACTAAAATGACTGCTCCCTTGTGCTCAGAAGATAAGCCTGAAATAGTGTAAAGTACACTATCTTTAGCATTTATTCATATAGGGAAAAGGAATTTTGCCAGACTAGACAATACCAGCTTCTGAAAGTGCAATGAATGAATTACGAAGTATATAAGATGTAAAAAAAGTTATCAGCTCTTTTTTTAATTTTACTCCTGAAGTCCAGAAAGTGAAAATGACCAAATGGAGCTAGCAGCGTTTTGAAAGGTACACATCTACAGTAAGGCCAAGCTGTATATTCTATAACCCATATTGCACACATCAATCAGACACCAAAATAAAGGCAATTAAAAGTTCTTTGAATAATACCTAAGGTAAACAAAGTCTTTAATTTCAAATAGCCAGTATAACCAGTGAGAAAAACCAGGGAAATTCTTTTTCTTTTAAAATCTAACCCTATGCAAAATATTAAACTGCATAGAGCCACCTAATGCCTTGTAGCTAAAAAGCTAAAAGTTATCTACCCACCCAGGTGGCAGTTATACAGAGTGATAGGCACCAAATCCTGTGAGTTACTACTGGAGTGGAAGGCACACTCTCTGTATAGATGTATCTGCGGGGAGAGTGCATCTGTATTATGACTGGATAATATAGTATTCTTTAAATAAGCGTATCTTATTACAAAAAAATTGGTTTCCTTGTTAGATACATTACTCAATCAAAATACATTAATAGAATAGGTAAGAGGCAGAGGGAGATACATCCCCTTACCCCCGTGATACCACTTCTGGTCTCCTAATGTATGTAAGACAGCTTCTAGATAATCTGACTGGAGCTGTCTCCATCGGTCAGGGCATGACTTCAAAAGGGTTAAAATTTTCCTCCCACAAATCCAACTGAAGTTGTGAAGCCATTTCAGTATGAAGCTGTCAAAGGATCTGGAAGGGTAACCTTTTGTACCATGGGTAAAGGTTCCTCCAAATTGAGTTGAGCCCTTTGGGATGAAAGATCTCGGATAAGAACTGGAAAAGTGTACTTGGATCTCCATCCCACGGCATGGATAATGATAATCGGGGAACTGTTTCACTCATATGCAATGACTGTGATGACAGTCCTAACTTCATGAGCCAATATGCGGAGCAAATTCATTGGTGTGGGTTTAGTCTGATATGTGGAACAGATAACCCACTTTATTCAGGACGAAAATGTCATGACCTTATCATGACATTTTCATGATATCATGATATCATCCTTACCCTCTTGACGGTAAAATGAGGAATTATCTCCCTTGATGCAATGGCTCAATATTCCTAAAATATCACTTTGGAGATCTGAACTAGGTCCTGTCAATGACCTTGAGATGAAGTGTCCAGGATAAACAAGAATTATTACCAATATCTGATTCCTTACGAACAGAAGCCTGTTCTTGATAATAAAAGCAGGGGGCTTCTTTAGACAGATATGATCCATCATGTAGGAACTGCAAGTAGATGGGTCCACCAGTAAGAAATGTATTCTGATATTGCTCATTGACTGCCAGTATGTCATTTAAGATAGGGATGGTTTCATGGAATGCTGGTGAAAAACAATCAATCTCCAGCTGACTCTTCCACTTAGTTCAGGAATTGTAGGATTGTTTCTAACTGGCACGTGCTCTAGGATCATCCCTGCAGCCTTGGTTGGTTGCCTTGCCCTCCACTGTAGCTGGAACAGAGGGATAATGGCATGTTGCGTATTCCGTCAACCAAGTCATTAATGAGGAGAACAGATGAGGAAGGTTGCAAGAGAATCTTGGGCCATGATTGGTCTGTATGATGGAGGTAGAGAGCATTATATTTTCTGTTGTAAGTTCATAGCTACTATTACAGTTATAGTATGTGGTGCCTCTATGTTATGAAGTGGACCATCCTATAAATATGCTCTTGTTTATTCTAGTGAGATTTAGGGTAGGAGAATGTAAGCTGTGTTCCGCCTATTGAGATATCGTAATAAATAATGGATGCAAGTTTGATCCCATGGTCAAGATATGGTGAATCAACTCATGGGTATCCAAATGGAAAACAGAGGAGGTATTTGTGATAAAATACATTGTTAGTCGTTTGGAACTCGGAACTAACGATGTACTCAATCCAAAAATGTCAGTAATTTTGCCAATTGTGGAAGCAATTGAAAGTAGAATCTTCCATAGATAAACTGATGTCTAATCTGTAGACCTGACTGGTGATGTAGAGAAATGAGGATAGAAATTCGATGGGATCAGGTGGGAAACATTAGTTCAAGCCTGCAAGGCATAGTTTCATTCAACCAAGTAGAATCTAATAACGACAAGTGAACCTGAATGCCAGTTTCATTGTTTATAGATTAAGGTAGTCCATGTCTCCTGCGCTACCTGCGATGAAGTTGGAGAAGAATTCAATGATGGTGGTCCACTACACTTGCAGCACATGAGCCAGATCCTGTTACTTCTAATGTGTTGTTATTGTGACACCAAACTAGGCATCATACTCAGGAAGAGCTCGGCAGCGCTAGGTGAGTGACGGAACTTGACAAGTTGATCAATTATTGTCGTGGCCCATTGCAATCACAGTTATATGGCTGAGTCCGGTTATGAAGGAACATGGCCATCTTGGCTAGTATGGCATTGTCCGGTTCTTGAGGTTGGGACGGGTTACAGGATATTGATCCATGTATCCATGTATCCAATCCATAATTCTGATAAGCCAGACTGATGCTTATTGCTGATCTCCATCATGCTACCCAAAAAAGATATGGTTCAAACCCTTTTGTGCAAGCAGATGTTTTTGTCCCCCAAGCTACGATTGATATCTGTCCATAATATGCAAGTCCGACATATATTCTAGGGATGATAAATGAGAAACTGCACATGTTGACTGGTTGTCAGAATGATCTCGGCCAAAGTCTAAATCTGCGAGACAAAATATAGCAGACCCAATATACATGTAGTGTAGCAAGTGTCCTGCTTGCTGAACCTGTGAGTATTCATGCAGAGTTACCAACTATGGTAATCCCTATAAAGGGGCACACATGACCTGTACATGCAGAATTAGAGCGTTACTATTAATATTTAAAACGTGGATGCTAAATAATCAATCCAGGTTACCAATAACCTTTAGGCATGTGAATCTGACTGCCTGTACAGGTAGAATCACTGGGCATGCTTATAGCACTTACATGTACAAACTGGAAGGCAAATAAGCAATTCTAGTAACAGCCTGTCCATAAGAAGACAACTGTTTGACTGTTTAAACAGATAAATATCACTCAGATAAAAATCACTCAAGTGTAGCTTATAGTAACATGCAAGAGCTGGACGCTACTGAGTAAATCATGTATAGAAAACTTACCTGTACTTACCTGACCAGAGTGGAAGCTATACGGTAATATAAACAAGTTCTCTATATTACACACAAAAACTGAGCAACATTAGTGATACTTACGAAGTAGGTTCTACAATATCCATTATGAGATAATTTAAACTTTAGGAAAAGGCCCCTGATGTTCAATAAAGGTAAAATCAATATAATCAATAAAAATCATGTATATGACTATAAATTCGATGGCCTAATGAAGGCAATGAAGTGTCAATATACAACATCAATTCACAACACCACCTGTAAGAAGGCTTAATGAAGACCTGTACAGGTAAATTCAATGAAGACTGGCGCACAGACGCTAAGACAGCATTGGTATAGAAAACTTATTTGTATGTATCCAGTCACAGCAGAAATTATACTGTCATATGTTTAAGAGGTTTTTTTTTTTATAGCCCACTACTATCTAGCATGCACATATAAATTAAACTATTGTGAAGTCACACAGGCTACCCATGCAAGTAGATAAATACAATCAAGTGAAGGCAAAATGATTTAATTGTAAAGACAGCACTTTGTCATCATAGCAAGACAGAAAAGTTGGAAATATTGATGGAGTATATCTCCCTTTTGAAGTGAAGACTCCAGCATCTTGTAAGTGTTGAACTTCCAAAACTCAGAGGATTTCACAAAGTCCCTCTTGATGAGAGTGTCCTGCTTGGCATGTGCAGAAGTAGTAACTGGAATATTCATGGAACTTGGCTATAATCTCTGTACCAAGGGGAGATCAATCTGCCTGACTGCCATCTAGTTGGGCAGATAACTTTTAGCTTTTTAGCTAAAAGATTTTATCTGTTAGGGCTGGATTTGCGAGGTAGTAGTAGTTCTCTTAAGGTATTATGATTAGGTACTGTAATTAAAGAAGAAAATTAAGTGTAGGGGAGCTTGTGCTATAAGCTTGTGCTGTAACTCTGGAATCCAAGTTGTCATTGGCATAACCCTGTTGTCCTAGTTGTTGTTATTGGCATAACCCTGGTGTTCTAGTTGCTCCTGGCATAACCCTGGTGTCCTACTTGTTGTTATTGGCATAACCCTGGTATCCTAGTTGTTGTTACTGGCATAACCCTGGTATCCTAGTTGTTATTGGCATAACCCTGGTGTTCTAGTTGCTCTTGGCATAACCCTGGTGTCCTAGTTGTTATTGGTATAACCCTGGTATCCTAGTTGTTGTTACTGGCATAACCCTGGTATCCTAGTTGTTGTTACTGGCATAACACTGGAGTCCTTGTTGTTGTTATTGGCATAACCCTGGAGTCCTAGTTGTTGTTATTGGCATAACCCTGGTATCCTTGTTGTTGTTATTGGCATAACCCTGGTATCCTAGTTATTGTTACTGGCATAACCCTGGAGTCCTAGTTGTTGTTATTGGCATAACCCTGGTATGCTAGTTGTTGTTACTGGCATAGCCCTGGAGTCTTAGTTGTTGTTACTGGCATAACCCTGGAGTCCTAGTTGTTGTTATTGGCATAACCCTGGTGTCCTAGTTGTTATTGGCACAACCCTGGAATCCTAGTTGTTGTTATTGGCATAACCCTGGTATGCTAGTTGTTGTTATTGGCATAACCCTGGTGTCCTAGTTGTTGTTAGTGGCATAACCCTGGTGTCCTAGTTGTCACTGGCATAAATTCTTGCATGCATTAGCAAATGTACACCATTTATGTTAAAGCCAGTATCTCCGATTTTGTCTCTACAGTCCTATAAGTTAATTTATGCATGCAACTCAAGGAGGAGTATACCATCATACCAAAAAGGTTACTGTGACCTACTGTTTGATGGTTCAATTACAAATACATTTTTTGGGTCTGAATCATTTTCTAACACTAATGGTTGCATTCATCATCCTCGGTAAGTGCATACATCATGAGTACTACTACACCAACATTTCAAATGTAGTCCACTGTGACAGATTGTTTCATGCTCCAGCTATCATGCATACATTTTACACTGAGGTTTGTTTCCTGGACACTGCTGTTTCAATTGTCATGAAATTATCTGTATATGCATCCTGAGAAGTATTACATCACCATAACAAAGCTGATCACCATGACCTACCTTTAGTGCTCCTGTGATCACTTACCCTTTAAATATTTATGTCCATTTCTGAAACACTTAATTATTCAGTCATGATTTTAAAAAATCTGTGCACAGATCCTGTGAAGTGCTAGACAACCATACCAAAATGTGATCTACTTTTCACACTCCAGCAATCATGAAACTTTTTAAGTTTGGGTGAGTTTCTGGGCACCGTCGCTTGTACAGTCATGATACCTGATATGAGTATACATTATGAAGATTTCTACACTATATCAAAAGTCACCATATTTTTCACAATACATTGAATATGTCAACCTCTGATGCTTAGTTGAGTTTCTCAGATCATGTTGGTTGTGCAGTCATAACACTAAACATAACCCTATCAAATGAACAATTACTGTGACACACATTAACCACTTGGTTTGTCTTCATTATTTCTCAAATGAGTTCACCTTAATTATTGAGAAGTATACAACTCTTGTGTCAGAATAAACAAGTCCAGGTGACCTCTGTTGTCCAAGTACAGCTTCATTTCTTGTTTTGATATAAAACGTGACATTTTTCCAAGGATCTTGTGCAAACCTGTGCTTTCTGAGAGATCTGTACATGCTGGATTTGGCTTCAGTGAAATTTAGATGATCTCATTTTAATATTTGCTGTACATTTTTAAATGTAGCCATATGATGTTTTTGTAATCTGATAAACCAAGTTGCAGACCAAATGCAGCCTGTGGGAAGTAGGTTGCACATGCCTGGTATACCTATGTCTTTTGCAGAGACCAGGATAGACCCATTACTCAGTCACATAGACAAAAATATACTGGTTAGTCTCTCAGAGACCGGTGTATACCTGCTAGTCTGTTGCAGATACGAGTGTATTGCTGTTAGTCTCTTAATGAATAAGTTTCAAAGTAGATAATGCATTTCCAATTTCATGCAAAAATTGTTTGAAAAAGATCAATATTTATCCATTTACTCCATGCAAAAATGTTTCAGAATCAAGAAGTTCCTTAACAAAACAAAAGTGCTCAATGGTTAGCTGGTTCATAAAAGTTGCTGAATAAAACAAAAGTGCTCAATGGTCATAAAAGTTAATTATGTGATACTCATATACCTTTTGGCCTGATCTCTTTAGAGAAAGCTACAAATCCTGTCAAAGACCTCTGAACTGGCAGTTTTCCAATTAAATCATAGAGACGAGGCTGGTCAGGCTGCAAAAAAAAAAGGTCTTCACAATACCTTCAGGAATTATAAAATTTGGACAGAGAAAGAGAGTGAATGAGAGAACATTAATGGAAATTGTGTTGATGATGGTTTGTGCCCCATCAGGAATGGTTCAGACATAATCAAACATGAAAAATAAAACTCAATATAAAACAGTTTGGAAGATTAGAAACTCTTAGGTAAGAAATATAATCTGGATCCGTAGTCACAAAACTGTCTGAGTACAAAATCTAAACTCGCTCAACATGTTAACATTTCAGACATTTTGCATCTTCTTTAATTTCACTCTATGAGTAGTTAGAATCACACAAAAATCAGCACCATCAATATCTCTACATACATGCCAAATTACAGGGTTTTCTAATGGTTTGGATGTCTACATACATGTCAAATTACAGGGTTATCTAATGGTTTGTATGTCTACATACATGCCAAATTACAGGGTTATCTAATGGTCTGTATGTCTACATACATGCCACATTACAGGGTTATCTAATGGTTTGCATCCACATACATGCCAATTTACAGGGTTATCTAATGGTTTGTAGGTCTATATATATGCCACATTACAGGGTTATCTAATGGTTTTATGTCTACATACATGCCAAATTACAGGATTATCTAATGGTTGTATGTCTACATACATGCCAAATTACAGGGTTATCTAATGGTTTGTAGGTCTATATATATGCCACATTACAGGGCTATCTAATGGTTGTATGTCTACAACCATGCCAAATTACAGGGTTATCTAATGGTTTGGATGTCTATATACATGCCAAAATTACAGGGTTATCTAATGGTTGTATGTCTACATACATGCCAAATTACAGATTTATCTAATGGTTTGTATGTCTACATACATGCCACATTACAGAGTTATCTAATGGTTGTATGTCTACATACATGCCAAATTACAGGGTTATCTAATGGTTTGTAGGTCTACATACATGCCAAATTACAGAGTTATCTAATGGTTGTATGTCTACATACATGCCAAATTACAGGGTTATCTAATGTTGTATCTCTACATACATGCTACATTACAGGGTTATCTAATGGTTCTATGTCTACATACATGCCAAATTACAGGGTTATCTAATGATTTGTATGTCTACATACATGCCAAATTACAGGGTTATCTAATGTTGTATGTCTACATACATGCCACATGACAGGGTTATCTAATGATTTGTATGTCTACATACATGCCAAATTACAGGGTTATCTAGTAGCAACCCCAATCATTTTTCTGATATTGAAATAATCGCAAACACTTAATTTGTTCATATAGATCTGTTTAACAGCATTCCAAAACAGTTTCATTTTTTAAAATATCTCCATTAGAAAAAAAAGTTATGCAACTTTTAAGTTCCAAAATATTTACAAATTTCTAGAATTTGTGTCTTATATAAATGTATTCAGATTATGTGGCAGTCATGGAACCAAAGTAAAATGTTCTTTCCATAAAAAATGTTATAACTTTCTTTTTTGTTGAGATATTATTATGAAATTTAATATTATGATCGCATTTTTCCTGCTGAATTCAATGCTCTCATTAAATCTGATGTCTGACTTCAATATTTTCATTTATAAATGAAAAGCATATAAACATTTCACAACTTTTATGACAGTTAACTTAATACAAATATATCACATTAGCAATAGTCGTATGCATGTAAAACAACTTCAAAAACAACAAAAATGCAATGTTTACTCATAATTGTCATTGAAACAATGTTGCAAGACCTAATTTCAAACATACTGTGATATTAAACAAAGTCACTTAGAACTAACATTTCAATATCATATACCTGCAAAAAAATTTATCACTTTCATTCTTTGTATTTTTTTGTTTTGTATTTTGAAAACATTATTGATCCTATCAAATGTTATCAATGCATTGGGAATTTAAGAACCCACTTTAAGTGCGCGTGTAGTTAATTTGTTATGCTCGTCAAAGTAAAAAAAAAAAAAAAAATAAAAAATTTTAAAAAATGTTCATACTAAAATTTTGCATTTGTCTGATAGTGATGCGATCTTTTTTTTTTTTTTACCATACTGTGATTTTTTTTCTCATTATGTCATCAATGTCCCATTACAAAAGTTAAACAAATGCAATAACATAATGAATATAAGGTTGGACATATTTTAAAACCGATTACCATTTGTCAGTTCAGATATTTACAGTATCGAGAACTTGAGCCTATTTATAGTGGTCGAAAATCTATGCTTTGCATGCTCATTTTGTGACTGTATACTGTCTAAACCATACAACAAGCGTTAATACGATCAAAACTATAAAAAAAAAAAATCATCTTACCATGTTCTTCTGGCACACCAATTTGTACAAAATTAATAATAAGTTTAGTTTTGGAACATCAGTTGTGGAAAAGTTGACATCGTTATCAGCTGTTAGAAAATTCAAATATGGCAGACAATGTTGACACGGGGAGATTCAAATGTTTTACAAATTTGATGCTCGCTGCGGTTGGTGTATAAACGTTTCCGATATATAAATTTGGTAGCAAAATAAAGCTTGGAATATGCCAATTGTGATGATAAATGATGCATTTATTTAAACTGTGAAACTTTTGGTCAAATCTGCGTAAAGTATGAGGGATTATTTCTTTGTGTAGGAATCTCATAGGAACATGCAACAACCACTGACCGAATTGTTTACATCTCCTCTGATTGGATTGAAAATTTCATGAATATTCATGAAGTTTTAAAAACCCACATTTTGTAACAAAGAAGAGAGGTGTCACGCAACCCTGGCATGATCAATGCTTATTTCCAATGACACTGAAATCTGTTACTTTCGATGATTATAAAGTAATAATTCTATTAATATAGCGTCAAATATAAAAAGAAAACATGCCCATTATAGATAATTTTATTAGCTTTTACAATATATAAAATGTGTTGCAATCAGATGATATGTATTGATGCTGCAATGAAAATTCTACACTTGGTCAACTGTTTCATCAGATTTCCAGGTAAACAGGCGCCTTGTCCATGTTAGACCTGGGTTGCTATATCTAATTTTTTGTATTCTCTGAAAACAATCAAAATTTGTTTGAGATTGAACAAGTATGATTCATAATATTGGAGCTTTGAGTCTGAGCTCAATTTTTCTGCTCAGTGCTGTTCAATTTAACTACACACTATACCCAGGGAAGGCAGTGTTTAAATATGCATGCCTGGGTAATCTGATTATTCAGAGCTCATATTAACAATGTAAAAAGTTCAATACTGCATCTGTGGCTGACCACTCCACATTGTACCTGCCTTCCCTGGGTCAAAAGTATGTTTTGCTGGAAGATCCCAACAACAGTTTGATGATTATGGGCCCAGATTCATTCAGAGTTTTATGACTATGTTGTCAGATTCAGACAGTTTTAGGACTACGGGGTCAGATTCAGACAGCTTCATGTGGTCTGATTCAGACATTTTCATGACTACTGGTCTGATTCAGACATTTTCATGACTATTGGTCTGATTCAGACATTTTCATTACAATTGGTCTGATTCAGACATTTTCATGATTATTGGTCTGTTTCTGACATTTTCATCACTATTGGCCTGATTCAGGCAGTTTCATGACTATGGGACTATGGGACCAGACTCAGTTTTAGAACTATGGGACCAGATGACCATTTCTTTCGGCCTAATGGACTAATTCAGATAGTTTCATAACTAAATGGCCATATTCAGTTTCATGACAATTGGTCTGATTCAGACAATTTCATGACTATGGGGCCAGAGACAGTTTATGACTATGGAGCCAGATTCAGACAGTTTCATGACTACGGGGCCATATTCAATAAATTTCATGATTATTGGACTGATTCAGACAGTTTCAATGTATGTGAGGCTAGAGTCAGATAGTTTCATGACTATGAGGCCCAATTCAGACACCTTCATGACTATGAGGCCAGATTCTAACAGTTTTAGGACAACAAGGTCAAATTCATAGAGTTTCATGACTATGAGTCCAGATTCAGACAGTTTCATGACTAATGGCCAGATTCTGACAGCTTCATGACTATTGGCCAGATTCTGATATTTTCCTGACTACTGACCAGTTTCTGACAGTTTCATGACTATGAGGCCTGATTCAGACAGTTTCATGACTATGAGGCCAGATACAGTTTCATGACTAATGGCCAGATTCAGACAGTTTCATGACTATGAGGCCAGATTCAGACAGTTTCATGACTAATGGCCAGATTCAGACAGCTTCATGACTATTGGCCAGATTCTGACAGTTTCTTGACTACTGACCAGTTTCTGACAGTTTTATGACTATGAGGCCTGATTCTGACAGTTTCATGACTATGATTCTGACAGTTTCATGACTATGATTCTGACAGTTTCATGACTATGATTCTGACAGTTTCATGACTATGATTCTGACACTTTCATGACTATGAGGCCAGATACAGTTTCATGGCTAATGGCCAGATTCAGACAGCTTCATGAATATTGGCCAGATTCTGACAGCTTCATGACTATGAGGCCAGATTCAGACAGCTTCAGGACTAATGGCCAGATTCAGACAGTTTCATGACTAATGGCCAGATTCAGACAGTTTCATGACTATTGGCCAGATTCAGACAGATTCATGACTACTGACCAGTTTCGGACAGTTTTATGACTATGATTCTGACAGTTTCATGACTATGATTCTGACACTTTCATGACTATGATTCTGACAGTTTCATGACTATGATTCTGAAAGTTTCATGACTATGAGGCCAGATACAGACAGTTTCATGGCTAATGGCCAGATCTGGCCAGATTCAGACAGTTTCATGTCTATGGGGCCAGACTCAGTTTCAGAACTATGGGACCAGATGACCATTTATTTTGATAAAAGTGTCATTACTTGATTCTATAAAGTGTGCTTTAAACACTGTTGTATGGGACAATTGTTTGCGTCACTGATAAAATTTCAATGGGTATACCAAAAGATTGCATTTTACAAACTAAATACAGAATAAAATTTGTTCTCAGAGAAAAAAATCCATATGTATTATGAATTATAAAGACCATGTGCATAGGCATATTCAAGCTTAGTTAAAGGCTTGCGCCTAACTATAGTGGCAACTTCTGCATACCTGTACACTTAGAATTCTCTTTTTGACAGATGATCCAGCAATCTGCGACCCCTCTGGTGACAACAGTGCCCTTTTTCCTGATGCCAGTCCAAGTGTCCCATTGCCATGCACTCCAGCTGCCTGTCCAAGTGTCCCAGTGCCTAGCTCTCCCACTGCTTCTTCAGCTGTATCATGACCCTGACCCAATGTTGTCTGTCCCAGTGTTTCATAATTTTTACCTCCTGTTGGTACCAATAGTTTCACAGGATCAACAGCCTGTCCATCTGTCTGTATGATGCCATGCCCTCTACTCCAGTCTGCTGTTAATGGGCTTATTTGCACTGTAAACATATCCATCTTTATTTCTTTCACTGATATCAGATTCACTTCAGCATTATTACTTGACAATGTGCCTGGTTCTGCAACGCTGCTGTTGGAATGACAAACATTCTTTGATGAACAAGAATCCAGATCCTTTGTGACAACTTCTGTTTTGTCTGTAATGTCTCCATTTACATGCAGATTGGATTTTCTTTCTTGATTCTCGTCTGAAAGTTTACCCCTAGTAAGAATCAGTAAATCATCACCCTGTTTTTCCATGAAACTATTATTACCCTGATTCTTACAGTTAACATCACTTGATTTCAAACCAGTGTTCAAAATGTTATCTCCAATGTCTTCATGCAATATATCTGTCAGTAGACCATTTTTATTATTAATTAGACTGAAGCATCCTTTATCAACTTGTGATTGACATTGATCTCTATCATCTCTACCCTGTACTAGGGTAGAATTTTCAATACTAATATTTTTCACATGTCTACCTTCATTCTCAAACCCTGAGCTCATATTGGCTACATTTTTGTTTTGTGATGAATCAGACTGAAAAATCAAATTATAATCACTATCGCCTCTTTGTTTACTTTTTGTATCTGATAATATATTCCTACAAGTTTCATTCAAAACATCTTGACATACATTGATGCAGGGTTGGCTTTCCAAATTGTGACATCCATTATTTTGAGCAGTGAATGGTTTTACACTGTCATTTCTTTTCCCATCATTTATACTGCTCACTGATGATGAAGGCATCTCTTCCTTCAGAGGCCCATATAGGTCCTTCAGCATCTGTCTGATGTGTGAAAGTACTTCAAACTGTCAAGGAAAATAATGATATATAATACATATACAAATTACCTATATATACTTGCTTATAAGTCAAATCCAACTGCAACAAACATAGACATTGATTTGCTTTGCATCATGCAGTGGCAGATCAGGCTCTATGTTGCTTGTTCTGCTGATTACCCCCAACCTGTATAAAACCCAGATCTGCGGGTACATTATGTGATGGCAAAACTGAGTTTTTGCAGCTGGACATAACTTATAAATGAGCATAATACAGTAGCTGATATGTCCTACTTTCTTACAGTAACCACCGCTATAACTGATGTTCTCAAAAGTATAGAATGGATCAACAAGCAACAACAATCACAACAACAAACAACATAACAATAAATAATTCTATAATTACTTCTACAAAATGCTTGCTTAATTAGAAAATCCCTGTTTTAAAGTGTTACACTACAAATGGTCAACTCTGGCAATACAAGGACTAATGGAGATATTAACAAAAATTTTACATCACAGATGAAACTATTTTTTTCTCTCAATTATTAAACAATTTAAAATAGAAGATTTAATTTATTACGTTGTTATTAATGAATACTGATTGCTAATTTTAAATCTGTCAGGACTAGGGATTTATACACACAAAAATATAATTCAAACAAGAAAACAAATAATGAAAGTATAAAAAATATAAACATACAATTAAAATGTTGTTTGTGTGACAATTTCAATGTGTGATAACAATTTTTAAAACCAATCCTCCTTAATCAGCAACAACATAAGCACAGTACCAACCATATCAACCAACTACAGAACTATAAGTATCCACCATATAAACTGACAACTACAGTGTCAACCATACCAACCAACTACATAACTATAAGTATCCACCATATAAACTGACAACTACGGTGTCAACCATACCAACCAACTACATAACTAAAGTATCAACCATCATACCATAGTATCAGACATATCAACTAATATAACTACAGTATCAACCATATCAACCAATAACATAACTACAGTACCAACCATATCAACCAACTACATAACTATAGTATCAACCATATCAACCAATAACATAACTATAGTATCAACCATATCAACCAATAACATAACTACAGTATCAACCAATGACATAACTACAGTATCAACCATATCAACCAATAACATAACAGTACCAACCATATCAACCAACTACATAACTATAGTATCAACCATATCAACCAACATGACTACAATATCAACCATATCCACCAATAACATAACCACAGTAACAAAAATATCAAACAACAACATAACTATAGTATCAACCATATCAACCAACAATACAAATATAATGCCAACCCATATCAACCCTCAAAAGAGGCAGACAATAAACACTGAAATATACACATCAAACTTTATAAAAATCAAAAAAGCAACCTTTTTCAGTAAATTATCTTTCTCCTAGAATACTTGCCTGATCACATTAATGATATAAAAATAAGCCCTACTACCTCCCAAATCCAGCTGTCACAAAGATGAAAACAAGTCTTTCCTGTCTATAGTTTTATTGAAAAGGGCAATAACTCTTTCTCATTACCTCCCCTTGCCAGCTACAGATGGCACTAGTTTAAGCTGAGCGAAACCTCGTGCAATGGGATACTCGCATTGCAGGGTGGATGGCAGGATATTAAAGTAATGTGATTGATTAAATATTCAAGGTGAAACATAATTTATTGAAAAATTTGCTTTCTCCTTCAAATATCATCCTCAATCACATTAACATAAGGAAAATTGGTAATAGAAGGAGAGGATGTTGAGCATCCTATACATACCTCAGAAAACATTTGAGGACAGAAGAGTGGATTCCCCATATAATGGCTAACCCACCCTCCTAACATTGTGAGCATCACAACTGGGGGAAGACAAAATAACAAGATCTTCTTACCAAATAACATTTCTGGGATAATCCAGTGAAAACAGTGCAGGATGCCCATCTGGAGGTTGTGCTGAAGTCAAATGGGTCTGGAAGCTGTTATGTATATTTAATTTAATTGTTTGTCTGTTAGTTTTAACTTTTTTTTATTTCATTACATGCTATTGTAATGTAACATTGTTTACTGGACTTGACCTTCTCCTGAACTGGGTAAATGAAACATTGTATCTAGTTGCTGACCTTGTTTCAAAATCAGTGACAGTTTTGGTAAAAAAAAATTTTTTTTTTTTTTTTTAAATCTTTCTCAGAGTAAGAATCAATAAGTTGAGTCAAGGTCATACCTGGACTACTTGATATTAAGCATGTGTTAATTGGCAGCAAACTTCTATTTTTTTTTTCAGAAGAATGAACTTTTGACCCTCATCTGGGTATCTCTTTTGCATCTTAATTAGTCATATAACTTAAGCTTTGATAAAGGTTTATTCAGTTGGGCTTAAAACACTTGACACGTTAAGTTGTATTATGTTGTGACCAGTTTGGGATGAATTTTTATT
Organism: Megalonaias nervosa; assembly: GCA_016617855.1. Classification (NCBI taxonomy): domain Eukaryota; kingdom Metazoa; phylum Mollusca; class Bivalvia; order Unionida; family Unionidae; genus Megalonaias; species Megalonaias nervosa. Next base: position 24,783 of record JAECUM010095806.1, on the reverse strand, counting down.
TTCTTCAAATTACTGAATTCAAGTGATTCTTTTCTTTGGAAATACAAAAGTGCTCTGACAAAATTCTTGGATAAAGACATTCATTGGAATTTATACTGAATTCGAAACTGGAATAATATTTTCTGTGATTCAACAAAAGACTGTTGACACATCTGCACTTCATAGGATCTTACAGATGTCACTGCTTCAATTCTGGACTTCATCAGGACTCGAACTCAGTTTCATTCAGGACTTTTTATTACTAGGACTTCTATTTTCAATTCTTGGATTAATTTTGGATTTAATTTGCAAAACCATTAAGTTCTTTTTTCTCATTTTTGCACTTTGTATTCTAGAGAAATAAATTATTTGTTAAATTTTACAAAGCTTGTTGTCTTCACTCTTTTCTGTTACTTATTTTAAGAGCATAGACTCATAACTGAAAATTGGGCGCTCGTCCTTGGAACACGAATTTTGACTAAAATATTTCAGAAAACTTTGTTTTGAAATTTAAATTCCCCTAGTTTCTGAATTTTTTAAATCCCAAGCATTATTTTTCATTTTAGAAATCTTTAGTGAAATTATCAGGCTTTTTTACAATACCATCTAAAGTAGAGAATTTTTTGAATTTTACCCAGGAGTGGTTGGAAATTTTCAAAATGGAAATACAGCTAAAAAAGTTGGAATTAGAGATGACAGGTTCAGTTTCAGATAGAAATGATACAAATAGAAAGAGAGAGGGAAGTAAGACAAATGCAATTTGAGAAAGAAAAAGAAGATAGGCTAATGCAAATGCAAATGCAATGAGAAAATGAAGAAAGGGAATTTCAAATTAGGTTAAAAGAATTAGAGCTGGCAAATGGAAAACACTCCCTTACTTTTGATGTTTTAAGAAATATTAAGTTAGTATCCCCTTTTCTGGAAAAAGAAGTCAATATTTTGTTCATTTTGAGAAAAATGCTGAAATTTTGAAGTGGCCAAGAGAGTACTGGACTCTATTATTACAATGTGTACTTACTGGTAAAGCTCGTGATATTTACATTTCATTGTCATTACAAGCAGTGTGCTGATTATGATGTACTTAAAGACTGTAATTTAAAGGGCTATGAGTTGGTACCAGAGGCTTATCAACAAGGTTTTAGGAATTCTAGAAAATCAACTGACCAGACCTATGTTGAATTTACATGGGAAAACGCACAACAATTTGATAGGTGGTGCTCTTCTAAGAAGGTTAATAAAGATTACAAAAATCTCAGTCAACTCATATTGCTTGAAGAGTTTAAGAACTGTGTCCATAGTGATATTAAGACTTACCTTGATCAGCATTAGGTCAAAACCTTGGAAAATGCTGCTCATACTGCTGACGAGTATTCCTTAACTCAAAAAGTTTCTTTTGTAAGCAAGTCTTCCACTCAGCAGTCTTCTGGTAAAAACGTATTTCAGCCTAATATGAGCCCTTCTAAATTTCAATCTGGCACAACTTTTAGAAATCAAGTTTCTGATAAGCTTGATCAGAAATCCTTAACTCTTCCTATGTGTACATATTGCAAGAATAAAGGACACATTATTTCTGATTGCTACAAATTAAAAAATAAGCATCAGAATCAAGACAGACCTATTCCAAATGCTCTTATTTCTAAGAGGTCAAGGCCACAGTCATGTATTGAAAGCAATACATATGTTGAGTCTAATAAACCCCAGTCTGATTTTATTATGGAGAATATGAACCATTCATGTCAAAGGGTTCTATATCACTCTCGGGTGATTCGGCCAATCCCATCCCGATTAAAATTTTAAGGGACACAGGAGCTTCTCAGAGTCTTTTATTATCAGGTACTTTGCCTTTTTCTGAGAAGTTTTCTTCTAATGAGAGTGTTCTTATTCAGGAAGCAGAGTGCAGCTTTGTTAATGTTCCTCTCCATTGTGTAAATTTGTCATCAGACTTAGTTTCAGGACAAGTGACAGTCAGAACAGTGTCTTCATTACCCATTGAAGGTGTTCATTTATTACTAGGCAATGACCTAGCTGGAGATAAGGTTGTGGTTAATCCACTTGTAACTGACATGCCTTGTCTGGATCAGAAAGTCGATTCTATTGAAAAAGAATTCCCTGATATTTATACCCAGCTAGTGCAGTTACTTGAGCTATGGCAAAGAAAGCTCTTGAGAATGATGTTGATCAGGAAAATATTCCTTTACCTGACACATGTATCTGTCAGGCTTTTGATGTGGTCACTTTCTCCTTGTTTGGATCAATCAAAAGGTATTGATCACAGTGATCCTCTTTTAACTACTCATTCTCTTTATTCTGATCAGGGTGACAAATGACAATCACTTGTCATCAAAGAAAAAAGATCCTGAGATCTCCTGTTTGTTTCAAACGGCCATTAGTGAAACTGAAGCCACAGAAATACCTGTTTGTTATTTCATTAAAAATGGAATTCTTATGAGAAAGTGGAGACCTTCCGAGGTACCTGCTGGTGACGAGTGGTCACTGAACTATGTAGTTCCAAAATCGTACAGACAGGAAATTCTTAGTTTGGCCCATGAAACTCTTTTGGCTGGTCATTTAGATATTAATAAGACTTATCACAAGATCCTGAATCACTTCTATTGGCCAAAAATTAAAAGTGATGTTTGTAAATACTGCAGATCTTGTCAAACTTGTCAAATGGAAGGAAAACCCAATCAGAAGATACCTAAGGCTCATCTGGAACCTATTCCTGCATTAGACAAACCATTTAGCAGAATAATGGTAGACTGTATTGGTCACTTACCTAAGACCAAGTCAGGTAACCAATACTTGTTGACCATAATGTATGTGTCAACAAGATTCCCAGAGGCAATTCCTTTGAGGAATATTAAAACTAAAACAACAGAAAAAGCTTAGATAAAGTGTTTTACTCAATTTGGCCTTCCCAAATCTGTCCAATCTAATCAAGGGTCAAATTTTATGTATGGAATTTTCCAGCAAGTTATGCTTGAATTTGGCATCCAGTAATTCAAGTCAAAAGTGAAATTATGGTTTGACAGAACTACAATGGAGAGAACTTTTGAGTCTGGTGATAGAGTTCTGTCTCTGTTGCTCATTCTTCAAAATTTTCTTCAGATTAGGTATTATGGGCCTTACAAAGTTAAGAAGAAAATGAATGAGTTAAATTACAATTATATTACTCCTGGGATGTAAATGAATTAAAGGAGAACCAGTATGTTGATAGAGATAGCCAGGTTAATCATGCAATTAATTTAGTTGTACCTGTCCCACTCAGTGAGGGTTTAAGCAAATGAATGCAATCGGACTCTACTGACTTTGGAATGACAAATCTTCAGAATTCAAAAATTATGAAGAATCTGGACCAGAAACTTTCACAATTGCAACAACAAGAATGGAATGAACTTAAACAGTTATTACTTGACTATGAGCACTAATTTCCAGATGTTCCTACAAGAACAAACAAAATCTACCATGACGATGAAATTGTAAATTCCACACATGTGAAACAACACCCATACAGGATGAACCCTCTCAAACAGGAATACTTGAAAAAAGAAATTCAGTATTTGCTGCAAAATGATTTCACACAGCCCAGTAAAAGTGACCAGAGTGCACCATGTATACTTGTTCCGAAACCAGATAATACTTTCCGCATGTGCACTGATTATAGAAAGGTGAACAGTGCGACTAAAACAGATTCATTTCCATTACCAAGAATCGATGACTGCATTGATAAAATTGGAAATGCAAAGTAAATCACCAACTTTGACCTTCTGAAAGGATTTTGGCAAATTCCACTGACACAAAGGGCAAAGGAAATTTCGGCATTCATTACTCCAGATGAACTTTATCAGCATAAAGTGATACCATTCGGGTTGAAGGGTTCGCCTTGTACTTTTCAACCTTTAATATACATGATTAATATACATCTGATTACATCTGGTCTAGATAATTGTAATGCTTACATTGATGATGTCATCATCTACAACAACACCTGGAAAGAACATTTAGCAACAATTCGGAAATTCTTTGAAAGACTCACTGATGCAAGTTTGACAATTAATTTATCCAAAAGTGAGTTCTGCTGTGCTTGTGTAACATTTCTAGGACATATCGTGGAACATGGACAAGTTAAACCTATTGATGCTAAGGTCAAGGCTATATCTGAATTCTCTGTGCCTATCAGTAAAAAGCAACTGATGTGATTTTTGGGTATGGCTGGATACTACTGGAAATTTTGTTCCAATTTTTCCATAACTGCTGAACCCCTGACAAATTTATTGAGCAAGAAAACCAAGTTTCATTGGACTGAAAAATGTTAGGAGTCTTTTGCTAAGTTAAAGGCCATGCTTAATAGTGCACCAGTTCTTACAGCTCCAAATTTCAGTCAGTCATTTAAACTGTCTGTTGATGCAAGTGATGTTGGGCTTGGAGCGGTATTGATTCAAGAAGATAAAAATGGTGTTGATCATCCAGTGTGCTACTTTTCTAAGAAATTAAATAAGCACCAGAGAAATTATTCCACAATCAAGAAGGAATATTTGGGTTTGATACTGGCATTACAGCATTTTGAAATTTACATTAGTTCAGAAACTTCTCCGATTATTGTGTTTAGTGATCACAACGCCCTTACTTTCATCAAGATGAGAAACAAAAATCAGAGATTATTAAGGTGGAGTTTGTTGTTACAGGAATGTAATATTGACATCAGGCACATTAAAGGAAAAGATAATTTAATAGCAGATGCACTTTCACATGTATAGAAATATATTATTTCATGTATACTTTGTATCATTCATAAGATTTCTTATGTCATTTTTTTGATAAACCTCATGTATAATTGACACATGATAAAGAGAAAGCTTTATTATATAAATCTTTTTTTTCTTTTATGGGGGGAAGTGTTATGTATATTTAATTTAATTCTTTGTCTGTTTGTCTGTAGGATATTACAGACGTCATCGCCTTCAATTTAGGACTTCATCGGGACTCGAATTTAGTTTCATTCAGGACTTTTTATTACAAGTACTTCTATTTTTAATTCTTAGATTATTTTTGGATGTAATTCGCAAAAGAGTAGGTTCTTTTTTTCTCATTTTTTTCACTTTGTATTCTAGGGAAATAAATTATTTGTTAAATTTTACAAAGCTTGTTGTTTTCACTTATTTCTGTTACTTATTTTAAGAGCATAGACTTGTAACACAGCCACTAGTGCAACTATGACTAGTTCTACCAGATCCAGAGTTTGTAGCTGTGAAGCCAAGCTTCTTTGATAAAACTCAAGAAGTTTGACTGTGCATATCATCTGATGGCCTCAATTACGTCTTTGATAGAGATATGACCATCAAGTTAAGGCTCTCAGAAATTGGCCCTTTTGCATGAACAGAGATCTTCATGAGACTACTGTTTTAATGATATGTCACAGTATGCCATGCATATTATCAACTTCAACCATGATGAAAGGCTTGAGGGGTTTATGTCCTCTGTCCAAGGTTTAACAGGTAAAAAAAGACATCTTTGATCTCCACAAAATGGCTCAGTCTGCTTCAGATAAAGTCTGAGCAAATGTACAGGGTCCTGTTTGAAATGTAGTTTTTTGAGGGGTAAAACTAATTTTAGTCAAGCAATACTTACCCATGGCTATTGTTCAGCTTTCTTTTTCGTGCCGAAAAAACATACTGTCCGTATGATGTGCATACATCCTCCCTTAGAGTGAAGAATTGTCAGTATAATGCAATTCCTCATGCAGCCTGTTTGCCCCTGCTATGTAATGTGCAAAACAAGCACAGCCATCTCATCTTTTTCATAGAGGGCCGTTAAATTAGGACATCAGAGCGGGGTTGGAGGAGGGCATGGGTATAAGTACTGCATAATTAAAATTAGTTTTCCCCCCCAAAAAACTACATTTTAATAGCAGTAATAGCTTACCCATGGCTATTGTTTAGCTGAATTTGTCAGGAAGGAGGGTTGGCTGATGCTCTGTTAAATTGATAAAAAATAAAAAACAGAAAAATGGGAAACACTCACCATTGGTGGAGAGGTTCTTGTTATGGAAGGTTGGTATTTCTCAGGGCAACATGTTATGCCATAACGATGGGACCCAGAGAAAAGATGCCTGCATTTTCTTGTGATAATGATTGGAGGTAAAAGGAGGAAAAGGTAGTATGGGCATGCCCAAATGCTGCATTCGTCATGTTCTCCAAAGAGGAGTGATTCAGGTAGGCCCATGAGGTAGCAATGGCTCAAACCTCATGGGCTTTAAGTTTCATAAAAGAAATATCTCGATCAGTAAGAGACTAGTACTCTCTTTTGATTGTGGAGACAATTCATCATGAAATAGTGGTGGCTGTAATGTCTACAGAGCCCTTGAGAGGGAGGAAAAGATGCTTCCTATCCTTTCTTTTTCCTTTGGATGCCTTAAGATAGAAATGGAGTGCCTCATGGGACATAAAAGCCTATCTGTATCATCTGCAGCACAGACTCGACTGAGATTGGGGATTTCTATTTGTAGTAGAGCTATGGAAGGTAATTGATTTTTGGTTAAAAATCCTGGTTGACAAATGAGTGAAACTGAATCATAATTCACATTAAACCAGAGACAGCCAGTGTCAATAGATAAGGCATGAATCTTACTTCGTTGTCACACTGAGGCGAGGGCAAGTAGAAACAGTCTTGAGAGTGAGGTCCTGTAAAGAAGCCTCACTCAATGGTTCATAGGGGGTTTTGTTTAATGACCATAAAACACATGAAAGATTCCATCTAGGTGTAAAAGAGCAAGAGACAGGTCTCTACAGCTCAAAATACTTCATAAGATCACCAAGGTGCGAATCCAATCCAATTACCATGCCGTGAAAAAATTTAAGTGTGTTAGAAATGACAGCTCTACAGCCACTGATAGTGGATACAGAGCATTTTTTGTTCTCAATGAGAAACAAATGGAAATCAGCAACAAACTGTAACAGAGCAGTGGAGAGTCCATTCTGTGAGGTGGCTCTGCCAGTTCTGGAAAGACTGTCCGCCAAAACATTCTTTTTGCCCGGAATATGCAGAACTCTGAGTGTTATGTTCTCTAAGGTGGCCCAGCGCAGGAGGCTCCAGACTTCCACATGAAAAGAAGAGGCATGTGTGCCTCCTTGATGTCAGAGATAAGCTACGATGGAAGTGTTGACGGAGGAGATCATGACACATCGACCCCTTACTCTCTTGATGTACCCTTGCAATGCCAGGTGTACAGCCTTCATTTCTAGGTTGTTTATGTGGAGGGATGATTCAGACAGGGTCCAATATCTCTGTAAAATTACACCCTCTGGTTCTAAATGAGCGCCCCAACTGGAATCGGATGCGCCGGCGAACAGATAGGAATGGGGTTCAGGTGAAAGAATGGGGACTCCAATCATGAATCTGTCCAGATTCATCCACCAATTCTGGTCCTAGAAAGATCACTGTTGACACAGAATCTTTGTGAGGTTTCCAACTTGCAAGAAAGAGGAACTGTAGAGGTCGCATATGGAGATGTCCTAATAGAACCAAGTCAGCAGCGGCATTCAAACTTCCCAGAAGGGACAGGTACAGTTGAGCAGACAAAGAAGTTACTGCTTGTAGCCTCTCTAACAGGGCTAGGATTCAATCTATCTGATCCAGTGGAACTCTAAGTTCTGGTTTGTGAGGAAATTCATTCCCATGGAAACAAAGTCTTGCGATAGAGTGAGTTCCAATTTCTTGAGGATGGGCAAAAGGCCCAACTGAGGCACCGTGGACCAACAGCGATACAGATCCTGATGAAGGGACTGGATTTGAACATTGTGGATCAGCCAGTTGTCACATTACTGGAGAATTGGTGTTCCCAGTAACCAAAGGTATCCCACAACTATTCCCACTACTCGGGTAAAAACTCCGGGTGCGGAAGAAATTCCAAATGGTAGGTCCTGGAACTGAAAAACTTCCTGCTCTAAACAAAACCAGAGATATTTGCGGTGAGGAGGAAATATGGGGATGTGTAGACAGGGATATTGAAGGTCACTGGAGACTGCCCAATTGGACAGTTGAAGTACATTCTGGATTGACGAGGTGGTCTCCATCTTGAAAGGTTCTGCCAGGAAAAACTGGTTTAAAGTGGAGAGGTCAATTATAATGCGAAACATTCCAATTTTCTTGATGACCAGGAAGATATGGGAATAGAAGCCGGGTGACTGTTCATTCATGACCCTCTTGACTGCCCCTTCTTGTAAAAGGATGTGCTCTTCCTCCCTCAGTTTTACCGTGAAGAAAGAAAGGGGTCCTGGTATGAGACGGTAGTTCCCAAAACTGGAGTTGGTACCCCTCGTTCACTCTAGAAAGGACCCAACCATCGTCTGTGATGCTCGACCAGGCCTTGGCAAAAAGGCTTAGGCAAGCACCTATGGGAATGCCTGTGAGAGGGATGTGCAGCAGGAGAGGGTTCAAGTCCCTAGGGCTGTCCCCCACCCCCTCCTTTGGGAAAGGATGGGGGCTGTGGAAACTGCCTCCTTCCTTTCCAGGTTGATTTACCATGTATGTCTTTTGGTTTCTGGGAAGCAGATTGATAAAAAGGTGGAGGCTCATTTTGAGGTTACATATTGGACTGAGGCTGTGTCTGCTTGAAGAACTTAGCAGATGGCCCTTGAGGGAGATTCACATTGACATGCATCATGGCTGATTGCGATGGGCCTGGAGTGGATGTGAAAGATCTATGTTTATGATCCAACAAGTCCTGAGATGCCACAGAAGGAATCAGGCCTCCAAACAAACTCTCGGCTTCAAGCGGAGCAGCCCTAAGGATATCTTTACTGTGATCAAGAAGTACCTTAGAAGAGTCCAAAGCAACATCACAGTGGATGTGAAGAAGTTCTGTCAACAAAGCCATAGAAGCAGAAAGTGCATGCCGAGAGGTCTTGGCCACAGCTTCCAGCATGCGTTGAAGGGCAGCTGGGTTCAAAGATGCTTCCCTCACCATACTAAAAGAAGTAGCTGAGAAGATATCAGCATGAGAAGCTATGGTGACAAGCAGTTGGACCTTCTGTTCCATAGTTTCAATGTCTTTAACAGGAAGGCGTGTCCAGGCTCTATTTGAAATAACCACTTTGGATGGCATCAAGTTGGGGAGGTTTCGTGGGCCACTTTGGGGAATGTACCAGATAGCTGGCAGAAGAGACCAAGGGTCGCAACATTGTGGAGGGAACAGTCCACCCTCAACACTGTCAATTAATATTTTGGTCTTTCGAAAACCTCTCAGCAATTTCCTTAATCATATAAGAATTTGGAAGAAGAAGGAGGTCTGGATGAGGCTGAGCCCCTGAGATTTTTTCCAGACTGGAAAGGATCTTATTGGACTGTGCAATATGTTTTGGGCCCAAGTCAGGGGGTAGGAGGCAACAGACAACAGACTTCATTTATTGCCTTCTCAAAAGACCATACCTCCTCTTCAACATCTAACAAAGATGAAAGAGCACGCATAAGAGCAGGCGTCACTTGTGTTTCCTCCATGACACTCTTGAGCTGAAGAGTAGGAATCACTTAATCCCTAGGAAGTGAGGAGGGTATAGGAACACTCTGCACTAAGTCCCTTACTGCAACATGGTGAGTAGGGGATGAAGGAGTGTCAAGAGCTGGAGAGAGATGAGAACGTCTGTAAGTCCTGGAAGAAGAGACGCCTCCAGCCTTCAGAATGGTTTCCACCCGATGATGAGGTGATGGCAGGACATAAGTCGCAGCATCGCCTCTGTTATAAGGGCAAGATCCAAAAGCCCAAGGGGGCATACATGACCAAGGCCTCTGAGGTGGAGGGCCCCACATCCCAAAGGGATTCATTGGGATAATAAGAGGGGAATACCGATTTGATCCCCTATCCTAGTCTGAGCCCGCTGGTTGGACTCCCAATGTTCATAATGAGGTGGTAGAGGGTGGAGAGGGGGAACTTGGTCTGAAACCTATCCCCATACTGTGCGGCCTTAGTGTGATCAGAGGATACAGGATTGTCAACTGATGCACCACTGTGTTGCTCATCCCTCCCCGTTGGAGGGTGTGACACACTACCTCTGACAGGGTGGTGGCAGTGCATCTCCTCCTTGATGGCAGGCGGTGACATGCTATGAGAAGAGCAGTGCATCTCCTCCTCCAAGGGAGATAGCGACACACCATCATATAGGTGGTACATCTCCTCCTCAATGGGAGGCAGCAACACACTAAGAGGTGAGCGGTGCATCTCCTCCACAATAGGAGGCAGCGACACACTAAGAGGTGAGCAGTGCATCTCCTCCACAATAGGAGGCAGCGACACACTAAGAGGTGAGCAGTGCATCTCCTCCACAATGGGAGGCAGCGACACACTAAGAGGTGAGCAGTGCATCTCCTCCACAATGGGAGGCAGCAACATGCTACGGGATGAACGGTGAATCTCCTCCATGGGAGGCATCGACATGCTGCTGCACATTTACAAAATATACAATGATTTTTCCTTGTACATTTGGAACATTTAACAGAGTCTGGATGAGTGTCCCAGGAAGATTTCTTGTGGCCACACTTTCCAACAGGCTGTGTTGACATTATTCCTTAATACAGTAAATAAATTAAAATATTTCTAACGTTACGTAGAACTCACCTTGTTTGTGTGTACTGCATATGGAGTACACCTCTATGATCTCTATAGATGTAGTAAACCGTAGCATAAAATTACCAGTCTTTATCCATGTAAGAAAGAGAGTTTTCAGTGTTTTATACAATTTTTATTCAGAAAATGAAGCATACATACATACAATAACAATGTGAACAAAATTCAACACGTTGAATTAAATATCTAGTATAGATACTGTATACGATGTGGTTCCTGCAGAGTCAATCTAAGCTGAAAAACTAGCAGCATCTAGTGAGCACACTGTCATTATTCCTTGCATAAATGACTTACTGGTACCTAGATATAAAATGACAGTGCATCCAACCCATGTGGGTGTACAAGAAGTCACCCCAAGTCCCTTGAGAAACCGAAACTGGAGGGAAAAGGTTACCACGTAAATATTTGGGAATAAAAATGAACAGATAATGTAACACTATTAGATATAATTATTGAGAGGCCAGGTCGCAATTGTGATGAAAAAAATACTGCAACAGGCAATTTTTCTCTGGCATTTGGTACACGTCTGATCACATCAACGTCCTTGAAAAAGATGAGCCAGCTGTGGTTCTTTTGCACATAACATAGCAGGGACAAATGAGCTGCACGAGGAATTGCATCATACTGACTATTCTTCACTCTAAGGGAGGATATATGCACATCAAACGGATGGTATGTTTTTTGGGCACGAAAAAGAAAGCTAAACAATAGCCATGGCTCAGCTATTGCTGCTATGAAAAGCCTCTTAGGTTGTATCAATGACCTGATTGACCACTGATGGCACCAATTCCTGGTAATGAAATCAGGCTGTATCATAAGAACTGCCGATCATCTGGCTGGGTGAACAGAAAGGGTGTGTAATTCACTGACTCTGCATGCCAAGGCGACACTAGCAGGAAACAAGCTTCAGTGAGGTTCTGGATAAAGACTTGAATTTGCCCGAATTCAGCCAAGTCAGAACCCAGGAAAGATTCCATTTAGGAAAACAATGTGAGAGATTTAGGCCTATAAAATTGAAAGTTAGATAATAAGTCAGAGAAGGACTTTGTTATGAGCCAGATCTTCTCAGCCACGATGACAGAATGTGCCCTCAATCAGAGATAATTTTTTCTCCTCTAACAAGAAATGAAAAAAGTCAGCTATATGTGGGACAGAAGCACTCAAAGGGACAATGTTTTGGACTTTTATCCCTAAAAACATGCCACTTCCCTACACAAACCTTTAAAGTGGAGGGCATTCTAGCTCATGCAATTCTTCTCACAATGTAAAGGTTGAATTGTTTCTGTTGCAAGGCTCTCCAAACAAGAGCAAAGCATGACAGAAGATGGTCCAGGTAAGGATGGAAGACATGGGTCAAAGTCTGTTTCAGAAGATGGCCTGGCTGGGATCTTCTTGGATAAATCTATCGCACAATTGAGAAGATCGTTGATCCAGGATTTGTCTCAGCAGACATTTTGCAATTCTGGCCCCTCATTTTTTTGTATAATCTTAGGAACTAATAGATCGTTAGGGAGTAGGCCATGGACCACAGACCCTCCCAACTGAAAGAAAGAAAGCAGACAGACCAAGCCTCAGGATCCAATTGAAGGACAACATTTTGTAGTTACACATGGTTGTAAAATGATCAGTCAGAGAAATCTGTCTGTTTTGCTAACATTACTCTTTCTATCTCAGTCTGGTTGTCTCCAATATGTCATCTCAGTGATGGTGTCCATGTGCTACTTTTAAAAAAAAACCTTTGATGTCTTCTGTTGTGCCTAACGGAGATGTTATTAAATCCAAAAACAACAACAGATACATAACTCAAAGAAATTCACTCAAAAAGTAACTTCAGGTTAGTTCAAGTTATTTAAACTACCTCATTGTTGATCTGGTTTCAGTGTGTCAGGTGATAAAAATGTTATAATTGAACTAAATTTTTAGGTGGACCACATAAATCAAACACTATATCCAATTAAACACTGTACCAAAAGAAATGTTAAAACAAACACCTATGGAATAAATTGCAATTAGAAATTTAACCAGGGACACTAAAGACAAATGTTCTAACAGAGGAAACATATCTGAGAACATAATAAACAATTTTACTGCAAATGAAACAAGACGTGTGATCAATTTTTGTACCTGCTGATGCAGCAGCACATTCATTTTGTTGGGATCTAGGTTGACATCCAATTCATTGGATGGTACTGTAATTGACAGGAAGAATATAGGATACCTGAGGCTGTCACAGGCATGACACCCCATGTAATACTGACGTACACACTGAAAATAGATAAATAAATCCATGAATGAATATCTACAGACAATTAACAGATACTGAGAATTTGCATCAAACAGAAAGACCAACTGACAGACACATTGACAGGCAGAAGGTAAGAAAGAATGGAAAAATGTCTACAGTCAACAGACCCTGGATATCTCAGATAAATAAAGATTTTTTTAAAGACTTCTTAATGTTAAAGAATCGACTCTTCTAAAGCTTTCCAGAAATAAATTTACTTTTCAAAGTCTTTCAATTCAAAAATAAAAGGGTAATATTTAAAGAGGGTCATGTTTCAGACCACCTACCTTTTCCCCCTGTATATAAAAAGTGAATTTATTTATTTATTTACCACCATTACCATCTTATTGTTTTACTTTCAACTGTTTGGTTTCGTATCGCTGGTCAATACGAAACCTTTTACCACTTTTAAATGATCAAACATATAACCTTTTGTATGGCGCTAAATAGCCTAACAGTGCTGGTGTGCCATAAAAATATAATCAACCAACCGACTAAAAAGTGAAAACTAAGTGCTGTAGTCCTCATACCCTCCATGACCTGTTTCCTTTTGTCTCAGGTGTCACCGATGTGAAGTACATACATTTCAAATTTTAGTGTTTTCATTGCAAATAATTAAAAAAATGTTTATAGGAGTCATCACATTAAATATGAGTGTGATACAGTAGAACCTGTCTTGAAAGACCACCCCTTCTGCCAAAAAATTATGGTCTCTCAAGACAGGTGGTCTCTCATAACAGGTTGTAACACTATATAATCAATAAGTCTGTGCATTGAGAATAAAGTCTCTCAAGACAGGTGGTCTCACATAACACTGGTCGTTCAAGACAGGTTTTACTGTATCACTATTTCATTTACTGGTTATGCTTGCTGATATGTCCAAATGAAAACTACAATTCCTGATCTGCCATCGCATAATGCACTGGCAGATCTGGGTCTATGCAGATTGTTAGGAGTACAGTTGTCCCCCTCATGAACAGTCCCCCTGACCAGCGGCCACCCACTCTTTACGGCCAGAATCCCTTGGCAGCGACAAGTTTTTGTTCAAAAGTACCCTTCAAGAAAGGCCACACCACTAACACAACCAGCGGCCACCATATTAGTGCACAAATGTAAAATTTACCCATCACAAGTGGCCACATTTTATTAACAATCTGTCCAGAACCAATATTACGGTGAGGTTAACTAATCTGATTATCTTTCCCGATGTCTGTTTCTGGATGTCAGGTTTTCGTTACTGAAAGAAGGGTTGGCTGAAGTACATGTACCACCAAGGTTATTATTATATCAAGAACGCTGACATTTGCAGGAAATGGGGTCAGCAGTGTTGTGACAGAGCTTTGGGCTTCACACGGCGGATTTTGTTTTTTAATTGATTATTACGACTGGATGTTTTTAATTGTCAAGATCATAACATGGTCAGATTGAAATGGGGTCAGCAGTGTTTTGATAGAACTTTTTTTAATTTACGATTACGACTGACGTAATTGTCAAGATCATAACATGGTCAGATAGGCTAAAAATAGATTTTATGGATTAACACACACACACACAGAGAAACAATTAACATTAAACAAAACAGGATACCAGACAAAGACCGAAAAACCATGTGACAGTTCGTGTATCACTTCCTGTATAATAATTAAGGCATTTCGTTTACAATGTTTCGTCTGCAAAATTAAATTGCAGTATTGTATGATTAGCCACATAGAAATAAATCATTACAAAACTTTAACATGTCATCACATAAACGAAGAAATAATACTTTAGAAGAAAAATAAAAGTTATTTGTCTTGACGACAATAGGGAGAGTTCACATGCCGAAAAATTTATGTTGGGAAGACTCAAATAAACAAGAGCATAAAATAAGAACATTCTGTAGCAGTGGGAAAATGGAGTAAATGGAAAGAGAATTATTTCAAACACAAAACAGCATACGTACCAAGACTCAAATAACATTTTTGAATGGTTTTGTAATGCGCATGACAACAATACCTCACTCTCATTTCGCACCTAAGAATACGAACTATTAATTTATGTTACCTTGAAATAAATCTGTTTTTAAGACAAGAACATTTTAATAATTAATGCTACTTTTACATGAAGATATTAACTGCTTTAAGTTATATGTAGCTTTCCTACTATAGACACATATACATACACATCTCACAAATACAGTCTCCCTCTGGAAAGGCCACCAGTCTTATAAGGCCACTTTCCTGGTGCAGAAGGGGTGGCTGTATATGAGGGGGACCACTGTAATCAGTAGAACAAGCAACATAGTCCCTGATCTGCAGGTGCAATATGCAAAGGCAGGTCAGGGTCTATGTTGTTTGCAGTTGGACTACACTTATAAGCATGTACATATGGTACTTTATGCATAACATTTAAATCATGTTTATTCAGGCACTAAAGTTATCATTTAACAATGAAAGATGGCCACTAAAACATTCTTAAGTACTGCAAAAAAAACGGCCAAAACTTCTCTTCACTACAAGAAAAGAGACCCTCAAAAAAGAACCAACATGCTACTAGCTGAAAATAATTTATTTTAATCCACAGTAAGTCTGTTTCTTCGGTCCTTTTATTCTTTTAACTTTTGGGTACTTAAAACTATTTCTGATGTTTGTGAGAAACTCCAATGTTCCAAACATGGTAACAAAAATATTATCTTATATGTTCGAGTTAACATGTTAGCAAGATACCCTTTCCACTTCAGTCTTCACAGCCATTTTATACCTGATTTCTTCAAGATTGCAGGCAGAGTCACTAAAATTGGCGATCTAAATACTATTGAATTCAGGAAAGGATAATTCACATAGTTTTTGTCCTAGCTTGATAAAAATTACATTGACTGATGTAATGAGCTCTATATTTTTGACAACAATGGAGTGCAGCTATTGCTACATGAATGTTGCCATGGCAATAAATATGGAAGATGAATTTTAAATAATTTATTATTTAATAGTATACATGTCCAATAACTAAATATGTTTGAAATTGTTACAAGTCCATGCTCTTAAAATAAGTAACATAGAAGTGTGAAAAGCAACAAGCATTTTAAAATTCAACATATAATTTATTTCCCTGGAATACAAAGTGAAAATGAAAAAAAACAAACTTATGGTATTTGCAAATTAAATCTCAAAATAATCCTAGAATTACAGAATTATAGAATTCAAAAGTTCTGAATAAACTTTAGTAGAAATTCAAATTAAGTCCAATGGTGAAGGTTTTGATGTGCCCGTGGCACCCTGCATTGTGTTGTTGTACCAACAGTCTTTTGTTGAAACACTTAATTGTCTCAGAAATCTCAAACATACCCAAATGCTACATTTGGTTAAATCTATAATTATTATTTTTCAGACAAAGGCCCATGTTACTGAACTGATATCACTGACGGTATTCTTAAGATATATCCCCAAAATGCGTTGATAAAAATCCATTTATATTTGTTTCTCATGCCTACAAGCCAGTATAGCTAAAAACTTGAGCCGAGGTGT
The DNA here is from genome assembly GCA_016617855.1 of Megalonaias nervosa. NCBI lineage: Eukaryota > Metazoa > Mollusca > Bivalvia > Unionida > Unionidae > Megalonaias > Megalonaias nervosa. Next base: position 8,399 of record JAECUM010095806.1, on the reverse strand, counting down.
TCTCATTTGATTTAATGTCAGATTTGTAATCCAAGGGCCATGGTTTTGAGAAAGACACTTAACATCCATTTCTGTGACAAGATATGCATAATAACATACTGAAAGTGCTGTTAAAGGCCAATCAACCAACTAATGAGACCTATGGCCTTAAAATTGAAACAACCAACCAACAAGACCCATGACCATGAAATTATATCAACCAACCAACAAGACCTATGACCTTGAAACTGAAACAACCAACCAACAAGGCCTATGACCTTGAAACTGAATCACCCAACCAACAAGACCTATGACCTAGAAACTATATCAACCAACCAACTAGGGGTGAAATGATACACCTGTGCCGCATATCAATATGATTCACGATACACAGTCTGCAATATGATACATAATGATACACATATGAACTTGATGGTCTTTCCATCTTTGGAAGGTAGTGGTGATCTTTCATGTATGTTGACATTCTTGGTTGTATTTCTAGTATGCAGACTACAGATAGACATATAGTTATCATATATTTATATGCAATTCTTATTGATGAGAAGATATCAACAGTACTTTCAAACAGACTACCTGTTGGTTGCAGTGAGTTTTATCCAACGTTTTAGGCCATTTAATGGTGGATCTATTTAACTCCCTTTGTTTTGTACAACATGAATGATTTGAAAACATATTATTACCAATTTCATGTCTCAGTTACCATTGGAAGACATTACGATGTTATCTTCAAAACAGAAGAAATAATGCAATTTCCTCGTGCAAAGAAAATCTCATCTAGAACAAATCCAAGCATTGGGAATAAGGTTGAATACAAACAAAAATCTATCAAATTTTATTTCCTGCAGATGTAAAAGACTGCTGCAGCCACAGGTACTTGTATTTGTTAGTGAAGAAGGAAAACTACTGACTATACCCAGTCCTATTCTACAACTTTCTTTTAACTTACACAAGGTGATAAACTTGAGCAGTTTGAAATGTGCCCCTAGCTCATTCTATGCTAATTTGATTTATTCCATCAGCACCTTCTTTCACTGGTTAATATCTCTGCATAAAAAGAGAAATTCCAAATTTGTTTCCCATGTACAATTTAAGAAGAGATGATGACAGGATTTTATCTTAAGGGAGACCTCCACATTTATCAAAAAGAGGGGAGGAAGAAATGGTCATAGGTCAAAATCTAAACTTAAATATGTCTTTCTTTCTTCCTGCTCCACTTTCTTATAGCTCTATTGAAATCAACATCTTTGACAGATGTCACCTCTAGTTGTATAAGCATTAATCTGTGAATTATTTCTGAGCATACTCTGCTTCTTTTCTTTTTATCAATGTTGTTATGTGCTTCTTTCTGAAGGGGCATATACACAACTAACTTTGTCACCTTCAATATGTTGGGAAACTGATCTTAGTGACTGTTTTTACAATCTTTTAGAGATCACAGATATTATCCTTTGGATACATCTGCTCCAAAATAGGATTTTAACCTAACATAAACTTCCTTTGTTAAATCAGTAGTTTACTGACTACTATGCCAAATTTCTTATCTGTTCCATAATGCTGTATAAGGGTATTTAGTCCATCAATGCTTCTGCAGACGGAGGTGAATTTGATTAATTAAAAAAATGATAATTGCATTATACTTTTAAATTGTCTGTATTTTAATTACACTCAGTATTCTGCCCTTTGTACATATTTAATTTTGAAACATCATGCCATCTATTTTTTGTCCATCCAGCATGTACATCTGATTCATATTTAACACCATTTCGGGCTCAAAATCACTCACTGGTGTCTCCATTAACACTCTCCCAGCTCCAATAATCTGATATACTTCATCACTTTAAGAATTGTTGTCATCATCATCACTATCATCAGCAAGTATTTGCTGAATGAAACGTAATGAACATGAAAAACAGATGTCTCGACAAGAAAGGTTAAATACAGATGCTGAACATAGTTCTCGGTTAAGATAATTAGCATGAAATGGGCTGAGGGAGGGGCAGATTATGAACCATGACACTTTGTGTTAACTTGTAGATGGCGAGTGGGTATTCTCAAATAATCTTTTCCATTTTTACTAATAACATGAGTGCCTGTGACTGCAAATGCTGTTACTGATGGATTATAATTTTACAGAATAACAAGGCAACTAATAATAATTATTCATGACTGCTGAAGACTAAAATAACATGCATACGGTAAGTATCGTTTTGTATCGATTCTCCATCTCTTGTATCGATATGTGTATCATTTCAGCAAAAGCATCGATGCACTGATATATCAATGAATCATTTCACCCCTACAACCAACAAGACCTACGGCGATAAAACAAAATCAACCAACCAACAAGGCATATGACCATGAAACTATATCTACCAACCAACAAAAATTATAACCTTGAAAATATATAAACCAACCAGCAAGACCTATGGCATTAAAACTGATGTTAGTATACTATCAACTTGTTTCCTGGAATGCAACTAACTACAAAATCTGGTCAAAATTTATTCTATTAGAGGCAATCCTAGGTCTCCAAAATTGAGAGAAGTAACTTCTTCCTTCAGTGAGAAGTCCGAGATCATAATGAGTTAATAAAGCTTGACAATGATGCCAAGACAATGAAGAATACAAAAACAACAATAATAATAATTCTAGCAATGATAGAGATAGATGCTGTTACAGCAGTGGCAGTAATGCTCATAGCACCTGCAGCAACTGTTTTCCTATAGAATTACTTGATAACTGTTCTATAACACAAGATAGAGAACAGTTTCTTTTTACGTTCAAGTAATAAGCAGAACTAGAAATATAATCTGAGACTTGTAAGAGACAGGTTCATATATAATTCTGAATCAGCTTTAGGACAAAAAGAAGCTACAATAGTTCACACTGTGTGAAAGTAATGACAACCAGTTTAAGCAAGAAATGACATTTGGTTCAACCTTTGATTTTACCTTTCTGTAATATAGGTAAACTGGCCTCATGTAGTAGCAGTTGACCTTTTTGAAGCTGATTTTGAAGAAATACACTTTATACATTTATGTTTCCCTTTGTTAAATGTCTTTTTTATTTAAAGTGACTTTTGAACATTTAATTCTGAAGTCCTGTGTTTTGTGTTTCTGCCATTTTGAATGAGACTCCACTTTACTGTAAATTCACTATGGTCCCAAGGCATGGATTTACTGGAAGTAGAATAGTATGACCCTAATTAGATAATTACTGATGTCATTATTTGAGTGGACTTTTGTTCCAAGTACAGGCATTTCAGTGGACCTTTTTTTCAAGTACAGATATTCTGAGTGGACCATTTTCCAAGTACAGACATTTGAGTGGAACTTTGTTTCAAGAACAGACATATGAGTGGACCTTTGCTCCAAAAATAGACATTTGAGCGGATCTTTGTTCCAAAAATAGACATTTTAGTGGACCTTTGTTCTAAGTACAGACATTTTCAAACCAGACAACATTAAATGTGTTTTGGTGAAAACTCATGTTGACATGAGGAGGAGAAGTAGTGATTACAAGATTGTCAAGATACCTTTTCCACCTCTTTTAGATGCACCGGTCTCCTGTTTACAAAGATGAATCCTCTATCATTGGTTGAACGACTGGTTATCTGGACATCTGAATTTGGTTTGGGCAGAAAAGCATCCAAAATTATCTATCAAGAAAAAGAAATGCTCAGGTATAAACAAGTCTAAATTTCCTTACACAAAAATTAATACATTAAAAGATCATGCAAAAACCTATATATACCTTCTGTATGCATGCTGAAGGAATTGCATGACTTCAATGCATTTTGTTTTGCTTTCAACAATCGGTAATTTTTTGATCCACAGTAGAAAATGAAGCACTTAATTGTTAGAGCACAGACATACATGCACTGACACGTGAACAAATACATACATGCTGATTTTTTTTTAAGATATAAAGTTAATGCCTCTCATTTTCAATGGCTTTGAGATGCTACTTTTTAAATAAATCTGCCATTCAATGAATTTGATCTGCCTATCACTGACTTGCTACTTTTTAAACAAAATCTGCCATTCAATGAAGTTGTTACTTTTTAAACAAAATCTGCCATTCAATCACTGACTTGCTACTTTTTAAACAAAATCTGCCATTCAATGACTCTTGAGTTGTTACTTTTTAAACAAAATCTGCCATTCAATCACTGACTTGCTACTTTTTAAACAAAATCTGCCATTCAATGACTCTTGAGTTGTTACTTTTTAAATAAAATATGCCATTCAATGACTCTAAGTTGTTACTTTTTAAACAATGTCATGTCTTCTTTGATCTTTATGCAAATTCTTACTACAATCTTCTGATGCAGCCAGTGGACATAAAAACTAGAAATGTGTTCATAGAACATATATGCCTCACCACAGTGACTGAAGCTGACCTAAACACAAAGCTTACTAATAGTGAGATGAATAAACATAGTTAACACTACATTTCCCAAAACTGACATGGTGGGGTATAAAGGCACAAAACGTACTAATAGTGTGATGAATAGACATAGTTAACACTACATTCCCCAAAGCTGTCATGGTGGGGTACAAATACACAAAACATACTAATAGTGTGATGAATAGACACAGTTAACACTACATTCCCCAAAGCTGTCATGGTGGGGTATAAAGACACAAAACTTACATTAATGTGATGAACAGACAAAGGTAACACTACATTCCCCTAAAATGTCATGGTGGGGTATAAAAACAAGAGGTCCATGTGGCCTGATATAGTTCAAAAGCCAGTACAGCTAAAAACTGGAGACAGGGCCTTTTACCTTGATATCAGAAGACTGATTATCAACTTGTTAACTGGAATGCAAATAAATACAATGTCTAGTCAAAATTCATTGTATACACTTGCAAAATGAAAGTTAAATGTTAAAAATGCGAGTTGTGATTTCAAACTCTTTCATCATGTTGAGGGTGCTAAATTTTCCAGTTATACACAGCAAAACTACTTAAAATACAAAAAAAAAAATACACATGCATAATTCCAAAATGTTAAACAGTTTATTTTGGCACCAACTGCTTTACCATGGGCTGTCGTCATGTAGCCTTAAATACTGTAGCCACAAATGTACCTACCAATAATGTACAGTTAAGTAGGTCACAATTTATACCAAAATGTACAGTTAAGTAGGTCACAACTTATACCGATAATGTATAGTTAACTAAGTCACAACTTATACCAATAATGTATAGTTAACTAGGTCACAACTTATACCGATGATATACAGTTAACTAGGTCACAACTTACATATTTTCACGGGAAACTGGATATCTTTTTTTGTGGCATACATTTCATTCCCATATATGGGAATATTTCTCTGATATTATCTTCATTTAGGTCAAATCTGTTACCATATCTCATCTCATGATGGCTCTTCTAGTATTTCCCACTGGATGTCTGATTGCAGATATTTGTATCACATATTATCCTAACCATCCCTAAATATGAAATGGCAAGACTATATTAATCTGGTTTACTGCTTCATGTGCTCTCCTGATAATCGCTCTCCTACAAAAAGTAGCAGAATGTTTACAAAAATATCAGACTGTATTAATCTGAAAATGCAAAAATTTGGTTTTATGAAGATTCAACAGTTGTGATTAAATAGTTCAGTACAAAATTCCAGTTCTGATAGTCCTTGAGTCAGAACTAGATTGTAACTATCTGTTCAAGCAATGAGTATGTTCAGTTGTTAGTATATTCATGCTAGTTTCAACTAGTTCTTTTTGATTTGGTCAAACTGTAACGGGATTTTTGCAGTGTTTTTAATCCTCTGTAAAACATTATTAATAATCTGTTTTCCAATAAATTCTGGTTTAAGTACTGTCATTAGGATATATCTAATACCAAGGTCCAACGTCCTGTGTTCAGTTATAATTGAATGTAACAAATCTGGCTACTTGTTTTTCGATTTTATCAAGTTTATCCTGTAATATGTGGGAGGGGACCATTTCCCAAACTGTACAAGAATATTTTACAATAGGTCTAACTAAATGTTGGAAAGTTATTTCATTTGCATTTATATGGACAAAGGTGATTAATTTAGGTCTTGATATGCCCAAAGCATGATTTTCCTTGGTGGGCAAGACAGTAAGTTAGATCTTGATAGATCCTAGAAGGGCAAGATGATAAGTTAGATCCTGAAATGCCCAAATTATGATTTGCCTTGGTGGGCAAGATGAGAAGTTAGATCTTGAAATGCCCAAAGCATGATTTGCCTTGGTGGGCAAGATGAGAATTTAGATCTTGATATGCCCAAACTATGATTTGCCTTATTTGCCTTGGTGCATATTTCCAGAATGTGACAGTTCCATTTCAGATCAATAGCAACTCTGATGCCTAAATATTTTATTTAGTTGAAATTACTAAAGCTAAAAAAAATTACCCAAAAATATGACATATTAATTTTATGATTTTTATTTCTTGACATCTGCATTATTTTGTATTTTTGGGGTTTAAATCACATACCACATGTTTGTGCCCATTAAAATTCAGACCACAGTTATAAATACAAATTCACAGACAAAGGGCTTCAACCTTCAAATTATTCTAATGATAATCTGTATTTAAAAAACCCAAATTAGCCGCACCTTTGTTGATGGTAGTTCAACTGAGAGTAATTTTATCACCTAGTAAATTTTGTTTATTTGTTTCCATGTCCTCATTATTCTGGACCCACACAATAAGCTGCAGTTGACTGTGCAAGTGTATTATGCTGTAAGACTCACATGTAAAGAACATGACCTAATGAAGGAACGGCAGTGTCAAATCAAAAAGGAGATTATACCATCAATCAAATGCATCCAGTGCATGTTTGTACTTTTTAGCATAAAAAATGGGATATACACGTACTTGAAATCAAAATGAGTTGATGTTATTTCCTAGCAGCATGACCCTGAAAGTCGTAAGTGGCTGACCAGCTGATAATTTTCAATTGTTAATTCAGAATTTCTAGTTGCAAATGCAACTATTTTAGTTGAAACTTGAAGTGCTGTACTGTATTTGTGATATCTCATTATATACACTGAAATGGTAAGTTTACCAAATATGCATCTCATCTGCACTATATTTGCATCTGAAATACATTTGTAACTGATTTTGTTTACATTCCATTCATGTTTGCATTTCATATTGTCATTTTTCATTTACATCTGAAATACATTTGTAATTTTGTTTACATTCCATTCATGTTTGCATTTCATATTGTCATTTTTCATTTACATCTGAAATACATTTGTAATTGATTTTGTTTACATTCCATTCATGTTTGCATTTCATATAGTCATTTTTCATTTACATCTGAAATACATTTGTAATTGATTTTGTTCACATTCCATCTGCATTCCATTCATGTTTACATTTCATATTGTCATTTTTCATTTACATCTAAAATACATTTGTAATTGATTTTGTTTACATTCCATTCATGTTTGCATTTCATATTGTCATTTTTCATTTACATCTGAAATACGTTTGTAATTGATTTTGTTTACATTCCATTCATGTTTGCATTTCATATAGTCATTTTTCATTTACATCTGAAATACATTTGTAATTGATTTTGTTTACATTCCATTCATGTTTGCATTTCATATAGTCATTTTTCATTTACATCTGAAATACATTTGTAATTGATTTTGTTTACATTCCATCTGCATTCCATTCATGTTTGCATTTCATATTGTCATTTTTCATTTGCATCTGAAATACATTTGTAATTGATTTTGTTTACATTCCACTCATGTTTGCATTTCATATTGTCATTTTTCATTTACATCTGAAATACATTTGTAATTGATTTTGTTTACATTCCATTCATGTTTGCATTTCATATAGTCATTTTTCATTTACATCTGAAATACATTTGTAATTGATTTTGTTTACATTCCATCTGCATTCCATTCATGTTTGCATTTCATATTGTCATTTTTCATTTACATCTGAAATACATTTGTAATTGATTTTGTTCACATTCCATCTGCATTCCATTCATGTTTACGTTTCATATTGTCATTTTTCATTTACATCTGAAATACATTTGTAATTGATTTTGTTTACATTCCATTCATGTTTGCATTTCATATTGTCATTTTTCATTTACATCTGAAATACATTTGTAATTGATTTTGTTTACATTCCATTCATGTTTGCATTTCATATTGTCATTTTTCATTTACATCTAAAATACATTTGTAATTGATTTTGTTTACATTCCATCTGCATTCCATTCATGTTTGCATTTCATATAGTCATTTTTCATTTACATCTGAAATACATTTGTAATTGATTTTGTTTACATTCCATTCATGTTTGCATTTCATATTGTCATTTTTCATTTGCATCTGAAATACATTTGTAATTGATTTTTTTTA
>JAECUM010095805.1:0-21550 GCA_016617855.1 Megalonaias nervosa | reverse complement strand
ATATATATATATATATATATATATATATATATATATATATATATATATATATATATATGCACTCGCGTATAAGCCGAATAATTTAGGAAAAAATAAAGGCCTGGAAGTAGGGGGGTCGGCTTATCCGCGGGCCAATGTCTAAACTTAACAGTTTTTTAAGTCTTTTTGTTGACTACTGTATAGGCTGTAAATCTTGGGACACGAAAAAATGATTTATTTTTTTTCTGTGTTCTAAGACATATGCATGTAAAAAAAAAATCATTTTCGGTGTCCCGACAGTTATTAAACTGTTATCAAGTACTATGATTGATTTTGTTATTATTCTGCATGTGCATATTTTCTGATTTCTCCAACACGAAATTAAATAAAGGTAAATACAGACTACATAATTCGCGGGCCGGTTGAGTTTACCCGGGAGACAAGGCTGAACTATAATGTACAGTACTTAACACTGTGTAAAGCGTGCATAGCGTCACTTTAATCCTTATTTATTCCCAAATATATTAGATGCAGATTTTGATTTATTCATTGTTTCGACCAAATTTCATTCTTCTTGATTTATAGCTGTGCCATTTAGATTGAATCACGCGCTCACGAGTTCCTCATTTTCAATGATATAAGCGATCTGCAAACTGAGGTAATATTTATGAAAAGGTACGCACGTTAATTGTGCAAGGCACATAACCAGCATAATTTACATGTTCACGAAGAGTGGTAATAATAAAGGCTAAAATTCTCATTATAGATCAACTAAGATCATAATCAATGTTTTGTGTTTTGGCTGAACAACATAATTTTCCACACAATTTAAAAAGCTTGATATTTCGGCGTCTCCTTTATTGATATTTGGCGGATTTGTCTTTCGTTTTCCAACAACAAAATCGGCCAGTTAATCTTTAAAATCCCGAAACTGGCTTGTGTTAAGAGGGAATTTTGACCGGCAACTATACCAGTACATTGATGTGTAATTGCCTTTCATTCCATATATTAGCACGATTACCGTAGTTCTGTAAAACGGTGTATAAAGTATACCCATCAATTTTTCAAAAGCCAAGTAGGGAGACTGAATGAAAAAAAAACATAGATTGGGACCAGAAATCGGGAGGTTTCTCGTGGCAGTTTTAATGCCTTGTTTTCACTAATATTGATCGATCTTGCGGGTCTAATATGGGCGAAATTCGCAAAGAACGCAAAGTTTGTTTTTTTTTCTCCCTGTGACGCCAGTTATTTTCTCCCAGGACGTGCCCTACTTTCATATTCTGGCCAACTGTGGCCAAACTGCACAATAGGTAAATATTAGTCTTAAATAAACAAGCAAGAAAGCCAGCGCGACTAATTAAAAGTTAATCCTTATCGATGCAACTATTTTGTGAAAAGAACTGGCCCTCCGTCATGATTCAAAGATACCGTGTGTTACACAAGCACCAGCAATTGATTGGCAAATAAAGGATGACCACTTTGGTGAACTAAAGGTACCTAAGTAGGCATCCTCACGGTACCGTACATGTGGCAACTGTTTTCCCCTCGTTGTATATCTGACCTTATTCCCTTATTGTCAACTCGTAAGGCATTTAGTATTGTTTGCTATAAAACGTATGCATTTTGAATTAGTTTTTTGAGGTTTCATATACTGCGTAGTATGTATTTTCATTCCTTCTTTTAATTTAACGATGGTAGGTAACGTTCGTATATACGGTATAAAAATGCCAGGTGCTCACTCGCGTAAGTTTTTTTGGTGGGAATGGAGCTACAGCATATGGAGCTACAGCATTCACGGTGATCTTTCCTGGGATTGAAGTTTATTGCCGACAATTTTATTGTTGTGGTTTATTTTTTGTTCTGGTTTATTTTCTGATTTTTGCATTGCTGTAGATAATCATAAATTTACGTGAATAATGTTTGAACTTAACATCCTATTTATTGAAGAAGCGAAATCTTTCTAGTAAAGTAATTATTTCGTCACGACAAAATTCACAGGTGATACAACAGAATATGGATTCCATGGAATGCATACGACATATCTATGTAGGGCTTTTGTTTTTTTTTAGGAGACATGAAAATCTAAGACATAATGCAATAGTCAGGAGTTCTGTGCAAAAATCGGGAGATATTATGAAATTGGGAGATAGGCGTAGAGTGACCCCAAAATTCGGGAGGTTTTTTTTTTCCCTCGGCGTGAGAGTTGACAGGTATGGTGTAAGGTCGTTTACATCAAAGCAAACTAGAACTCAGATTTTGCGGTATTAGCATAATTTTCGAAGGATTATTTCTGAAACGTCATTATTGTATTTTGGAGATATCATTAAAGTTTAGTGCATTGGTGCCCATGATTCGACTTCAAGAGATGTACTTCATTCAGCGGAATGTACTTCATTCAGCGCGTGTTCAAAGCTACAATGCACATGCGGTGGCGCCATTATGTATACAAATACGTTCAGTATCCTAATTGCGAGCGTTGAATCAAACGTGTTGTTGTTCGTTGTGTTTTCATACTGGGATCAAATTTTAATGAGTTAGGTACTTACAATTTCAAGACAAAATAAAGACGTTATTACTGGTGCACTGATATAAAATATCCAATGCAATAATGCGTAAACAAACAATAAATGAGTCAAAAGGGAGAGGTAGTGTTACAGCAACTTGCGATTGCTGAATTCTTGTCATCGTTCGATCAAATTATACACAAATCTAAATTAGGCAGAAACAATAAGAAAACAGAAAATTAAATAAATTACTTTTCAAACAAATTTAAACCATTTCTTTTTAATAATTATGCATGCCAACCCCGAGACAAGTATACGTGTACTTTTTGTTAATATACGTTTGCCTAAATAAATGCATTTAGAACTTGCCGCGTGCATCTTATAATGTCTCGGCGTTGTGGGTCGGTTTATACGCGGGTCATGCACTTTTTAGTGTTTATACCTGTTCAGTTTGGGGGGTGGATCGGCTTATACGCGAGTATATACGGTATATCTATCTATCTATCTATCTATCTATCTATCTTACTCATTTCTCCTTATAGTATATATATATATATATATATATATATATATATATATATATATATATATATATATATATAATACGATGATTGGTTTGGGGCCAAATAACATTTATTTGAAATATAGAGTCAAGTTATTACTTTTTTCACCTGTTTGCTCTTTTATTACTCTTTAACATCTATGGTGACATGGGTCTAATGTGAAGAATGAAACCTGTGTATTTAGTCATTGATTTTACGCTGCTTACACAAGCTCGTGTAACCATTATGTAGTGTTTGATGTAGCTTAATCCTGAGAACCCGAAGGAAGCTACCAACTAATGGATAGCGACAACGTACCTTTTGCACGTATCAGAATTCTGAATGCACCGCAAGCGTACTACTGCAACGTTATCTATACAACATAGGATTAAATAACTGGTTTCTCTTTTTTCTTCAAATTGTTGCAAGTACTAATTCCTCCTGTACCGAAATATTAAAATTCAACATTTTTGATTACTTGAATCTCTTTATATTTTCTAAATTCAATCTCTCCTTTCGCAAAATAACTGTAGGTTAATCACAATGTCTCTCTATGGATATAAAAATATATATTTTTATGTTTCGGTTTTTATTTATTCCTTACAGGCGTTCTAGGCTGTCAGTACTCAGGTACGTAATAAGTTATATTATATATCTTTCTCTAATCCCTCATCTGAGAGGGGTGGGGGAGGGTGGTTCTTGAAAGAAACGGGTCATCGGAGGCCATTAGATAAAAATAAAATCTACTCTGAGATGCCAGTTACATAAATATTGATAACTGTGCCATGCAAATGCCACTGCTGAAGCACATGGATAGAAAACCATTCTGCCATATTACCTATTGTAACGTTAGGTTCCTTCAGCGTGTTTTGTTGTTTAATCCCTATATTTGTATCAGTGCTTTCAACTTATAAATAGATTATGTATGTGTACTTAAACGATTTTATTCGCTTAGACAAACATTGTCATGTGCCACCCGGACTTATGACTATCCAGTAAAGTAACTTTTACCGATACCACACCTTAGAAACATTTATGTAAAACAAAAACAAATCTTGTTTCCCATGCCATCTAGTTCATACAACAGATATATTTATTCAAACATTCAGATTTGTGTCTAAGGAAGATGAGTTAGTGGTTTAATATCTTAAGCGTATCATTGATTTGTTTCAGTCACATTCGACCCTTGTTCCATTGGAAACCATATGCCATTTCCCTACATGTTAGACCGATGTCCCACTTGTTAGTACGTCTCCAACGATCGGAGTGACCTTTTCGATCTGAATCATGATATTTGGTACAGCACGGATCTCAACATTACGACCAGATATGTTTCGCCTTATGGTTGCGGAACCCGAATCCCCATCTGGATGAATAATTTTGTATATTTCTTTCTTTCTTCCTCCAATACTTTCTTTATGTATTTAAACATGTCGCTGGCATACGTTTAGATTTAATTTGTTAGATGTTTTACATTCTCGAAGTAATTGCTGTTGGTATACGTTTAGATTTAATTTGTTACGTGTTTAACATTCTCGTAGTAATTGCTGATTGGCATACGTTTAGATTTAATTTCTTAGATGTTTAACATTCTCGTAGTAATTGCTGTTGGCATACGTTTACACTTTAACCCAGGACCCTAAGCACTGAAAATATTATGGTACCCCCCACCCCGAAAAATGTGAAACAAAAACAAAAACAATATTAAAAGCTAAAAAGGTAGGAAAATGCCAGTGTTTCCATCATTCCAAATCAAAATACTCGTACATGCAAATCGAAATGATGATATATAATTCGTTCACTTTTATGGTCAACAATTAAATTGAATTTTCAGGTGCCCTAAGCACGTGCTAATGTGCTTAATGGGTAACCCGGCACTGCTGTAATTGATCCGGGTGATTGGAAGGTAGGATTCGAACCAGCGATCTTTTGGTCGTGAATCCGACACGCTAACCACTGAATCAAATAGGCTTTTTGCCAAGAATAGGTGGGTTGTTTCTATCATTAACTGATTTCTTCCTGGTTTTTATCTGTTGGGAAACAATTTGTATCCTCTCTCAACAAAGGTCATGTAAATTTCTTTCAACAGCCAATTATGAATTCATAATAGGAAGCAACTGACTCTGTACCATGGTAAGTAAAGTGGTAAACGCATGCCGAATCTAAATTCCTGTGTTTGTGTGACGGGTTGTTTCAAAGTAGATAGATAAAACATATTATGATGTTCGTTAACAACTGCGTCACACTTCCAGTTGTCGTGAGACCGCGTATAACAACCGTTCTCCATCTACGAGAAAAGGCAGTTTTCCCATTGTGCAACGCGCTTAGTTTAGTACAAGGATTAGCATGCTGGCAACCATGCACTCTACTACACTAACAAATAATCGTGGAACATATATCTTATTAGTCACCAGTGGATAATATTGCCTTAACAAGCTAAGCCGGATATCATCCTAACGATCATGAAAACAGGCTAAATTAAAGTTTGATATAGCGAAATGCACAGTTTATTATGTGCATGTAAAAATAATTGCATCAAAAGACTGAACATAATGAAAGATAAGAAAACAAACTTCGCAAATTGAATAAATTTGATATAAAATCAGTCCCCACACTGTCCTACGTGAAGATTTGATAGCGACAGCTTATGGGTCATGTTCTGGTGACCTTTGAATTAGCCAATGGAAATGCTGCTATCAGAAATTTGAAAGTTAATCAAATCGTTCGGCACACATTAATGTTCTTCAACCATACTGCTCTGTCTTCCAAGCGCGAAGATTGAAGACTTCGTCTGATTGGCCGATAAAATTAGCGATTATGGTAATATCATAGGGCAAAATAATATGACACCTAAACGGTCTCTGTCAGATCTTCACGTAGGAAAGTGGAGATCTGATTTTAATAAGATTGCAAATGAAACATATGTAAGCCTCTGTTTTATCTGCCTTTGATACAATCCATTCACTTCCTGCTTTCATGACCTCAGTGCATGTCAGTTCCAATTGAAGGTTTTTAAAAAGCAACATGTATAAGCTCAGATTTGGCAGTGTGGACAAGAGCTTTTCCACGTAGAGAACTTTTGCCAGCGTAAACATAAATGAGAATGAATTTAACCATTCGGTTGACGCATGAAAAATTTAAATTTCCTACGTAATTACGTAACCACTATACAAAGACTTTTTTATTGTTGAAACATTAGGCAGGTTGATGGATTATGAACACAATTGATAAAATTGCGTTTAAAATGAATAAAACGGACTTTAAATGAAATTAAATATGCTTCCTATATCTTGATATTGTGTTTGTGTCATAAATTGTTTCTTTGATGTATTGTGACTTTAGATTTATCCAAAGAAAATATAATATGAGGGTCAAAATAAAAGTCGACAGAGACATAAGAAAAATAAAACTTTCTCAAATATCCCACCATTCAACAAGTCAACAATTTTTCGAATGAGCTTAAAACATTTTTTTTTTCGATCAGGGATAGGTGACAGTAATTGCAGTGACCTATATTCAGTAATTTAATTTTTCTGATAGTACTTTATGAAGCTGTGAAAAAAGAAAAATTGCATCTACAGTTTCAATCTAAGTTATGGAAGAATTTCAAAGTAAATTGTCACTCTTTGTAGACATAGTCTTCACCAAAGTCACATCAACCATGAACCTTTTTCTTTAGTTGTAAAACTAATTGTTTCTGATAAACAAGTCAAATGTATGTCTCAAACGGAATATAAACGATGCTGAAGTTAGGGGCGGATTGAACAGCCGAAAAGAAAGACATTTTGTTTTTCGATTAAAGCAAAACCTGTTGCAGATTGAATTTTTAAGTACCGTTCACCATCAGGTCTTACGTATTTATGGTATAAACGATTTAATTTATGATACATCTAATCAATCTAAGGAAAATTTAACTTAATTGATAATTTAAACTATTGGACAGGATCAATCCCCGTCATTGGAGATGGAGTGGTGGCAAGAAAAGCCTGTGCTGCAACTTTTACAAACACGTGTGAAATGGCCTACAACCTTAAGGTAAAGCGATGTGACATGACTACTGTCACCTAGTGCCTGGAAAACATTCCCAGTAGTATCCAACAGCGATATTGCTTCGGTGAGTATCCCTCTAAGCAAGCGGCTCGTGTTCTACTTAAAAGGACTAATAAAACGATTTTTTTGGTTTATTTTCATGTCTGTGTTTGTTTGCACGTTTTAGGAAATAAGATGACACAGAAAGCAAATACTAAAATAAATACTAAAATAAATACATGTCTATTGCCGACGAACAAAAAACCCATACAAACGAAATGATTGTAGCATAAGGTCTGTTTTGCAGTTGTTTTTCTCTAATATATATTTGATTTCAAAACTGAATATACATTTTAATTAATCAAAAAGACTGAATACAACAGTACTCATTTATGCAAATTTGTAAGTAAACAAAACTTTTATTTATTAATAATTGTAGTTTCTCTATCATCAGTCCCTTAACCGAAAATTGAGAATGTCGAGACCAATTTACGCATGCATTGTAACTGGTGTAAACATGTTTAGACCGAGTCACACATGCACTGTAACTCAGGTCAACAAGTCGAGACCGATTTACACATGCAATGTAATTTGTGTTAACATGTCGAGACCGACTTACACATTTCTTGTTACTCGTGTCAGCATGACGAGGCGAGGTTACACATGCAGTGTAACTGGTGTCAACATGTCGAGACCGATTTACACATGTCCTGTAACTTGTGCCTGTATGTCTTGACCGATTTACACAAACAATGTAACTTGTGTCAACATGTTGAGACCGAGTTGCACATGCACTGTATCTCGTGTTAGCATGTCGAGACTGATTTACACATGCAATGTAACTTGTATATAATATCGTTATTTTTTCTGATCAAGGTAAAATCCAAGATTCTGGTAAGTCAGTTAACGATTTTATCAAGCGAGCTGGTCATTCATTCACGGGTTACATTATCATGAATCGAAATAAAATTATAGACCTTGGAAATCCAACCGTAGATACAGACGCCGCAACAAAAAAATACGTCGATGATCAAGAATCTATGTACGTGTTAGTCAACGGTGGTATAATGCGTGCATTTCTCAACATGAATAATAATGGTATTAATAATCTTAGAACACCAGAATCTGATTTTGAAGCTGCAACGAAGAAATATGTAGACGATAGCAACATTCCTACAACAACTTCGCTAAAAACAATCAATGATGAAATAATTACACTCAGTGGTACTTTTACTAGACATGTAGAAACGTTTTTAAATTTTCGTAGAAACATAAACAAAACCATTAAAGATTTTTTTTGGAGAACAACAAACCGTTGACATAAAACTAGCCGACGTTAACATGAAACTCAATGATATTGTTAGTGGAATACCTAATATTGTTCAAAAAACTAATCTGATTAAAATTCCACACGGACAAATTTAAAATATCGTGTACACAATAGCATCAGGATCAACAACATGGACACCACAAAATAACACTCTCGAACATACCGCAGAAGTAACTGGGTTATACAGGCTATCCCTGTACGGTTCGGAAATTACTGCGGCCACTTCATTATCACCGAATGTATATCATAATCCTGTATTGGTGATGCTAACCAAGAACATCAAAGAAACGTTTACGTTAACATCAACGGAAATACCCCCGAGACGTTACTGGTGGTGCCTAGAATTCGTAGCTGAAACTTAATTAAATGACGTTGTTAGTATAATGAATCAAGTGACTGAGTCACTTATCGACGTTCAACGTCACAGATACGCTCACGTATGTGAGTGTCAAACCAAACTAACAAATATCATCGACGATTATACAGTAAAAGTAAAAAAATATCGTAGACGTATGGTTGTCATTGATATAATCGTTTACTCAGTTTCTGCTGGTTATTATTATCAACGATAACAATGACAGCGCCTGCAGTTGTAACAATCGTCGTTTCAACGACAACAACATGCGCAGGCATTCTCGGTATTATCGCTAAGAAGATAGCTACATGTACAAATGATAAATTGCACGAGTATATAATAAAATTACACACAGCAGCAGCGGCGTATTCTAAATTATCGTCATATATTTCCTTGTATCTCAGCGATGGTAAAATATCTGATGAGGAGTTCACAACGATAATGAAAACCTATGATGAAGCATTCAGAATCGCTGACAAAGTCACTCACAATAATCAAGGCGAATTAAATAATAACAATAATAATAATGACTGAATCTTCAGCAGCGTCAAGAGAATTACTTCAACAGATCGTCACTAATACAACACCGTCAAAAACTACAATGATTTCATTAAGTTCGACTAATCCGGAATTTAGCGTTAACTTTCCAACCGCAATTCATGCAAAAGAAATAGCATTAGCACAGTTACGGGTTTATTATAGCTGGCCTAATATTAGATCAAAACCATTTGGTGGACTACAGCCAAATAATTCATTAGTATTCGCAAATAAGAATAAACCTGATGGAACTCCTGATTGGCAAGTAGTTAGTATTCCAACTGGCAGTTATCAAATAGAACAGATCAACGATGAATTCCAACGCAGAATTAAATCTATCACAGGAAAAGAATCAAAAATAACAATTACTGCTTACGAACCAACATTATCAGCGGTGATTGAAATAAATTCCCCTGATTATTCTGTAGATATTTATCAAAGTTCCATCAGATCAGTGTTAGGATGGCCTGAAGTTGCACCAGCTTATCAAGTATCACCAGAACCACAACGATCTGATTTCGTCATAGATGTTAAAAAATTTATACAACTTCCAGAATATCGAAAAGTAAAAAATGCTTGGCCATGGCAACGATATTCTGATTATAGAGTCACAATAGATAAAACAGAAGAATATTTTACAAAAACAATTGATGGTAAGAAAGGTAAAATAATAGTACTTGATATTGATGAAATAAATTCATATGCTAATACAATTAAATCTGAACATGAACGTGTATTTAATAATCTACAAAATTTATTTTCAAGCGTTAATGTTTCTTACAACGATGATTTAAAAAATCAAATAATTGAAACAATACAACATTTGAATCAAGTTGCTTCAGACCTAGAGTTTATGAACAAATTTATTATTGCCAAAGAAGGAATACTTGTAAACCCTAGATCTACATATACTATAGGTTATATAGTTAATGAAGACGATCCAGTTCAGCGTGTTTCACCCGGTCGTTTATTTATAACAGTATTTCTTAAACATTTCGGAATTACAAGAGAACAACTATCAACATTTATAATTCCCGGATTTAACTCTGAAGAGCTAACGAAATCAGTTAATGATCTTATTTATGAACACTTTAAAAGAATATGTGATTCATGGAGAAAATTAGCCCCGCCACCAACCGTTCTTAAATATAATAACAATCCGTCTGGCGCAGGTCGTCATATCTCACCTGATATTGTTAATATAACATCAACGATCTCAGTCAATCTAATATGCGATGCAGTTGATAGTAGTTATCAAGAAGATCTTTCAAAGTCTAACCAGGCCCAGCAAGGATATATATTACATACATTCACACCTCAAGTGCCGCCCGGGTGGCTAATTGTATCTGAGCCAATTAATCAAATATACCTGCGTGTACATAATCCGTTATTGTCAAGAATAAATTTCAAACTCACAGACCAGTCTGGAAATATTATTGACATTCGTGGAGAGACGTAATATATTAATTTGTACATACGCTCGTAGAGTAAATATTATAATTAAGAGGAAAAAAAAATAATGATTTATTTATGACAATATATCTGGGTAATAAAAATACTTTTATATTCTCTGACAAATCAAAGATAAAAGCATAAAACTTAGTAAATATTGCAGTTGTCGTATTTATACTAATGGAACCCAACATAAGTAATACATAGTACATGTGCATCTAGGACTGATAGCGCACCAACATTGTTTTTGATAATAATAAGTATTTTTACATGGCGCTGTTTATATTGTTCGTTTAGCGAATAAATTCTTTTGCAATCGGCGCATTATTCAGAAATTATTATAGATCTGAGAAAATTTACTTGTTTTATGTTATTTTTGCTTGTTTATTTAGCTGTTTTTTTAGTCATTTTTGCTTGTTTTTTAGTCAAATTTCTAATTTCGCACGGGTCAAACCCCCAGGGTTTCTCTAAATGATTTTCGTGTTTTTTGACATTTTCTTCTCAAACATGTATAATTTGGATCATTTTTTGCTCGTTTTTTTAATGATTATTTGCTGTTTTTTGCTCGAAATCTGTTATTTTTACGAAGAAATGCCAAAAAACATGAAAATCATTTAGAGGAACCCTGGGGTATTGACCTTCAGAGTGCTTCAAAATCTAGTCGATTTTCATTGATTTTTGGCCATTTTTTATGCAAAAAACGAGAATTTCGAGCAAAAAAACCAGCAAAAAACGAGGTTTTTGAACAAAATCAGCGAATAAAAAAAAACACTAAATATTTTAAATAATTTTGCTTTTAATATTTTAATCAGCACAACATGCTGTGATTTGTAACTGTAACGTCATTGCTTGTAGAATCCTTGGCAGGTCTCTATCTACACATTTATTATAAAAAATATACATTTTCTCTCAAAACGCGGATAAAAATTATATTTTTCACTGATTTTTCATGGTAATTGAATATAATGAAGCGCGATAACTCTGCTCTGTCTCTGTAGAGCAAATTAAACGATTATCTCCCTTGTAATACATGTCATTTATAATCGGGTTATTTTAGTCTCTATACAGACAAGATATATCGTTTTAAATTAATTATTATTGCGATTTATCTGCTCTCTGTAAGCAATTAGCTGTTAGTGAAGCAGCAATTTGTAACAGAGAGAGATACTGATGCATCTTTTGACTCTGATAACCTTAAATTCAGGTCAGTTTATACAATGCGCTGAATCTGAAATCAAGGTTATTTTTAGTTCTTGTAACACATGTATTATTTACGTAACGAACGGTAACTGATGCAGAAGATATAATATTTTATACAGTTTTGTATAAAATATGTTTGAAAAATTGAAGCAAATTCACGTTACAGTTCTACAATAACTGATTTTATTCAGTATCTATTCGTACATTGTTGAGTTAGCTATATAATAATTTTAAAACGTATATATTTATGAATTGGGAAAGTGGTGCAATGGTATAGTATTGTGTTCTCGTACTCAAGGTCCGTGGTTCGAGACTCGTGACTGCCACTTGGCGGCGTGGGCGATTTTGATGCCATTTTTTTAATATAATTGGGGGTGCGCAAGCAACCCTTGAGATTTCATGTACCCCTCACCATGTTGAACAACGTGGTGAGTGCATTTTTGCATTTACCCGGGGTTTGATTTGGAGGGGGGTTTACATGAAATCGTAATGCCTAGACAGGCGTTGACTCTGTGTCTATGCGCTTGCGCCCCCCAAAATAAACAGTAGGGTGATGTGAGCTCGTGACCTTGTGACCTCACTGAAGGGTCTCCACATAGGGGCATTCAGAAAGAATGTCCGCTGGACCAAAAAGTCTCAATAAGGTGCCTGTGGACCATAAGACAGGTCTTAACCATGAAGAGTGCCCATACAAAAAAAAAATCAGGCAATAGATGCCATATAAAAAAGGGACTCTTAGGATCTTATTGGTAAAGGCTTTACCAGCAGAAGGGACCCCAGTGGAATGGTAGAGCGAATGTCATCGCTGCTGTTTATTTTTGATATTTTAAATAAAGACCAAAGTTAAAACTTATTTTAAAGAAATATTTATTATATAATGAACTACGAAAACATTAATGATATTATTTCTGCTATTAAAAAATTAAAACATGACGGAATAAAGATATCTGATAATCTTGATCCTCAGAAAATTATGTGTGATTTTGAATCATTACAACAACGAAAATTTGAAAATAAATACACATTACCTTCCAATTACAGATTCGTGAAATCAATTTATCAGTCTATGTTAGAATCCTTGGCAATGGTAAACGACACACAGGTAAAGCTATTTGCACCTCTTGCACGTTCAATCGAAAACATAAGAACTGAATTGTCTCACGAGTACGAAAGAAAAAAGATTATGGACAATCGTATAATGCAATTGAGAAAGATTATGTTATCTGATTCTGTCGAAAGTGAAAGTGAGAGCAGCGACAGTGAAGGTGGACCTATAACTGTAGTTATGGCTAAACAAAAGCCTTGGCAAAATTGACAGTCGAAATATATACAGTAAAAATTTATTGTTTTGAAGAGTTATTTGACGTATTCAAATATTATCTGCTGGTTGTATTTTATTGAATATGCAGATTTGTATGTTTTATTTGCGACAAATTGTACCGATCGTGGATGTATGCCAAAATATCTGGCTGCTGCGTTTATTGATGGGAAAGTTATTTCTTGGCCTGTTTCTGCATTTATGGATTTAATAGCTCTCTTTTTGAATACTTTACACGCTCCTGTATTTCCACGTCTAGAATTCTGACTCTGTGTGGTAACTTGCAGATTAGATAAATGATTATTCTGGGGATTCCCATCAAAGTGGTCAACTACAAGTCCGTTTTTAATCAATCCAAAATAACATTCAAAGATGAACCTATGTGAGAAATAATTTTTATTTCTACCAACACTGAATCTAAAATAACCAAATTTATCAAGACTACCGACTGGTTTTTTTGATCGGCAGTTCCTGATCACGCCATCACGAGACGCTTCATAATTTTTGATGATCGGATGTGCTACAAATTCGTTTTGCTCCATTTATATAATAATATTATTTGTCTAAATCATTATTTTGAAATCTGGCCAGATAATCCATTGCGGTTTTTATAGGGGATTTACCTGACAATGTCAAGATATTATTTTTTTTTGTCATAATAACGTTTCAGTTCTCTATATTTTTTACCGCCGCATTTTACACATAACTGAGTTTTTCCTCTGACTCCAATACCACACTGAACACATGGTTTTGGTCCTGTACTTCCATGTTTGATACTCTGCATGTGATTTCCGCAGTATTCGTTTACACATGGTTTATCACAATGAGAGATATGTCCAAGTTTAAGCCAAACGCACTTATTCCTTGTTTGAATCATTATTATATATATACTAAAATTCAATTTAAATATTTGTCTTAATTATATAATGGAGGAATTATCCGAAGTTGAACCTTATAGACCTAGATTTGATCTTGACAGACTACCAGAATATAAATTTAGTGTTTCGATGCAAGATCTAGCTTTAACGAATGCGGATATAACTAAACGTATCCGTGAAGCCAAAAAGGAATTTCGTGACGATGGTGCTGCTCATGTGTGGTCAACATTCAGGATCGGAAATACCGTTAATATGATGAATGACAAACGAGGAAAAGTAATTATTAACCACCTTGATAATAAAAAATATTTTATTTTAATAAAATTTATTGTAAGTACAGATGACGATATTTGGATTATTCGTGATAAGCGTGATCCAGTCCATGTACAGTCGGGAAATAATATTGTTCTCTTAAATAATAAATCCAAACCTGGAATACTGACTGGTATTGATAAACCGTATTATGAACGAGGTACCCTGTGACTGCTGTTGTCTATGCAATATATCCGCTGAATGATAAACCTAACGTTGCGGATCTCAAACCGATGAGACTGTCGAGAATAAACTGTGTAGCTGAACGAGTTACAGAACATTTTACAAATGCGATACGTGGTAATGGCTTAACAGATTTACGACGTAAAAAAATAAATACATGGGCAGAAACAGTGAAAGATACTGGAGCATCTATTAAAGATGTTGCTGAGCTGGGAAAGATATTAAAATTTCCAATAACAGTGAAGACATTAACAGGAGAGATTTTGTATAAATCAAAATATAAATCAAGGGGAGCTTCGATAGATATCGTTGATCATAATGCACATGCATGGACTAATGCTGTAACAATATTTCCACGAGACAGAACGGTTAAATTTTATGGTGGTCATATATTTGATTTTATCAGAAATATCAGTAAAAGTGACCCTGTGTCTATTTGGTTATTTCAAAGTTCAGAACATGATTACGATCAACTTGTACGGCCTAATGGTGATATTTATCGTACAGAATCTCTTCATGAAGAAATGAGAAATCTTGCGCTGAAATATACTTTTGACGATATCAAGGTTGGAGAATTATTAAATAATTGTTTTACCGTACCATCGGTTGCTGCCCATTTCGCTCAGGAGAAAAATTCATGGAAACCGACACGATCGGAATTTCTTGAAGACGTCCAGAAAAGTTGTATAGAATATGGGCACGGTGGATTATGGAATACTAAATACGACTATAGTGACGTTATCTCATGCTATCCTGGGAGTTTTCTTGGATATGGAGAATGTTCTAAATACTTTAAGAGATTTGGACATCCATCACATGAGATGACCAGAGTAGCGATAAATGGACCCTTACCAGATTATGACTTAACCGGATTTGCCTATATAGAATCATTCGAGTTCACAGAAGATCTCCATCCTATTACTTATGTTTGGTTTGGAAGACATTTTTCAGAAAAATGTTGGGTTCCAATAGTACTATTGCGATATATGCTTGATGCTGGAATTTTAATATCGTTGAGAGTAAATGAAGTAATTATATCGTATAGTCCACAGAAGCAAGTTTGGTTACCAGAGCCGGATAGATTTAATGTCGATGATGCCAGGAAAGAATTTCCTGCTCTTGACGAAGATGACATCATTAAAATACGTAAATGCAGGGACGAACATGATGAAAAACTTGCAAAAGATCTTGGTAGAAAGATAATCGGTAAGTTTACTCAAGGTAGTTCATACGATTATAAACGACACTGTACAAGATTGATTATGGACGATGCTGAACTTGATTTTATAATCGCTGATACAACGGAAAAAAACACATTTATAAGCCGATGTAATGCTTATTTAACAGATGGAACCAAACTAGGTACGATTGTGACCTATATTGATGGCGACTCACCGCAGTTTACTCATTTAAGATCTTCGATGCTAGCCTGTTTCGATAAATCTATTGTCGATGATAAATAGATTTCCTCGTTACGCTGTCAGAGTTGCTACGGATTCATTTTATATACATAAAAAATATAAGGATTTATTAAAACCGCTACTCGGTAATGGTGAGTGGGGAACATGGAGGATAAAGCAAGAAAATATACTTAGTTATTCTGAATCTGCCAACGTTTAAATTAAGGAAATATATTACAAAAATAATAATCAAGTATCAAAGTCATCTGCACCATCTGTATACGATCCTGTGGTTAGACATAATACTGTTTATCTTAATGGATACGGTGGTTCAGGCAAAACAACTCGTGCGATTAAATTATTTATGAATAATAATTCAGATATAATTGTTTTGACACCTACACATAGACTTGCCAGAGAAATAAAAGAACGAGGAGTAAAATCATGTACATATCATAGTTTCTTTAGATGGTGCGGAGACACATGGACTCCTGAACGAATGGGTGAGAAATATATACCTAATATATTATATGGGACGAGGTAGACACGGTGTCGTTAGAAATACTAAAAACATTTATTGATTGGTTATTGACAAAGAATACTGCTGTGATAATGTGTGGCGATCATGGTCAACCACCACCCTTTGTTGGACAGTCTCCACATGAATGGCTGAAGAATAATGTAGATTATTATGAAGAAATAAACGATGACTATAGAGCTATTGATGAACCGCTGAAAGAACTTAAAAGATTAATCAGACTACAGCCAGATAAAATACAATGTGAGATAATGCGTAAAGTAATTCCAGAGACTAATATGAATGATTTTCTGAGTTTATGGAAACCTGCTGATTTGATAGTCGCAAGTAGAAAGATAGTTCGTGATGAAATACAGGAGAAATTTTTTCTGTTACATAAAGAAAAGTTTTCAAATCTACCTGTGCCTTTGTGTTATCGCCCAGCAGATACTCGACGACAGAATATTGAAGTTGAAATTCCTGGTGGTGGAATACAAAATCTTGTACTGAATGATATTGTTTTGGTTGCTGTTGATGTTGTTGAGAGTGCATTGAGCATGGATAAATCTCCATGGACGTTAGGATACGCTATAACGATCCATTCTACACAGGGGTTAACTATCTCTGATACAAATATCTGGATTGTAGATGATCGCATCGAATGGTCGAATTTAGTCTATCTCGCAGTATCTCGTGTCAGAAGAATATCTCAACTGCATAGGGTTATTATAAATTTTACAGAAAATAATGGTCAATCTGTTAATAATGACATAATAAGAAAAAAACTATTTGGTTATAAACAATGTGACAAAAAAAATAATCGTGATTTTGATATCGATACTGAATTTATTATAACACTAAAACAACGACAGAATAATCATTGTGCAAGCTGTAACTGTAATATGTTGTGGCAATATTCGAATAATAATCCAAGACAATTTACCGTAGACAGAACTAATAGTGATCTTGGTCATATACGTGATAATGTGATGCTAACCTGTCTTGAATGCAATTGACGTAGAGGTTCTGGTTATGTAATTGTATGTGGTGGTAATTGTGTGTCTTTAGGAATTACTTGTAATTGTTCACGCACAAATCCACGTTGAGGGGCTGTAGAATCTAGTCTGTGGATTGGAGGTCTTCCAGTGGATCTAACCACGCTAGAAATTGGATGTGTAGTCACGCTCCAGATAGGATCAGTTGCCCTTTTTTTACCACCTTCAAGTTCACCAGGTTCATATAAATATCTTACAGTTACATTACCTAATACTGGTTGAGAGAAAGATTCACGGCGTTGTATTTGTATATATTTTTTTGTAATCGCATTAGAAGGTTACATGGAAGTTGAACGAGTAATTTCATTATTTAATGCAGCTATCACACTTTGTAACCTTGCAACCCATTCACGAGATCGCTCACCGGACTTAAAGTTAGCGGATATTTCCTTTGCGTATTGATATCCAAATAACCGCTCAGCAAGTGTTCGATTAAATCGTTCAACGATAGCCTGATCACGATGAATTTCAGTATGTCCTCGTCTGATTTTAACGTTATGTCGCTTCATCAACGATAATACTGCACCAAGAAATTCTTTGCCAGGATCAACCTGTAATAGCTGTGGCCATCGTAGACCACCACGTTGATAAATTCGCTCAAACGCAGATGCAACTTCAGATGCTGTCTTTGTTGATAATGGTTCCGCTTCTTTATATCTACTTGCAACGTCAACGACAGTCAATGCATATTTTTATGTGCGTGATTTTCGTCCACGTGTTTTAACAGTATCGTGTGGTAAAAACAAAATATCTGCTTGATGAACTTCATTGGGAGTACTGACATCAAAATATGCGTATTGAATTTGTTTAGGTGGACGTAGATAAATTTGCCATATTGCCTGTCGTGCTAACCACGCTGCAGCAACAACGCGTGAGACTTTTGCTGCTTCAGCAAGTTTAGTAATCGCTGCTTTGCCTCTCCAATATCCTCTCGGGGAATAATAAATGGATTCCATTATAATAGTTATATAATTAATTACCAGCCCCTAGCATTATTTTACCTTTCATGGCAGTTTCTACTAGAAAACTAGCGAGTTTTTCTCTGAGAGATTTATTAGGTATAGAATTTAACGCATGAATCAATTTCACATCTGCGAGATGCCGTTGCTGCAAATCTTTACTTTTATACGCAACATCATGAACATGACATGCTTGATCAATCTTATTTACTGGATGCTCTCCTTGTCTTGGTTGATCTTGATCATCAAGTCGGATATCAAGTCGAGTTCCAGGACCACAATAATTATATCCAGGAAGGTGTTTCTCACCGGGGTATTTAGCCCATGGAGCTCCTGGCAATTTCCCTAATGAAGCGGCTATATCTCCACCAGACTTAGTCAGGGAGATAAATTTATATTTTTTTGTATCACATTTTACACATTTACCTGTAATTGCACGTCTGTTATTTTTTGTTGTTATCGTTGTCAATCCAGTGGTGGATGTGGGTACTCTGCATCGAACACAATATAAACCCATATTATTATTTATTATATGGATATAATTGATTTCTCAGCGACACGAAAACAAGAACCAGTAAAGCACCATCCAGCACTACCAAATTCTATCAGAATGATTATAATAGGTCCATCTGGATCTGGTAAAACACAATTATTACTTAATCTGATAATGAGGTGGATGAAGTTGGACAAATTATATTTAGTGGCACCATCTGTAGATGATCAAAGATGTTATGAAGTACTTAAAGATTTTAGTCAAAATGCAAAATTATTGAATGAAGATGGCAACGATATTGTTGATTTTATCACCGATATTGATGCAGCCCCATCCGTAGATGACTTAGATGGATTCATTAATAATCTCGTAGTATATGATGATGTGATGCTGGACAAACAATCAAATCCAGCTAGAATATTTTCTCGAGATATGCATAAAAATACTGACGTGATTTATGTTACACAACGATATACGCAAATACCTAAGGTAATCAGAGACAACTGTAATATTTTGGTTGTGTTTAATGGAGTAGATAATTATACTTTACAGAATATTTATTATACTTGGTGTTCAGGAGATATGAACATTATCAAGTTTAAAAACTTCTTTTCAAAAGCACAAGCTGTTCCGTTCGGATTTATAACGATAAATTTACATGACCCAAGATCTAGATATCGTACAGGTCTGGACAAAATCTTTGGTTAATTTATAGCAGCAGAGAGGGAGAACAGCCAATACTGAGTGACCAACGCGTAAACGAAATCGCATACAAATTTGAAAAAAATACGTCAGCGATCTGGATAACAAAACTGAGCTAACCCAAACGATTTATTATCCATTCTTAAACGCATGGAAATAGTCTCGGTTAGAGGCTTTGGTTTAGCGTCATTGACCTTGTTTTTTTAGCCTTCGTAGGAAGGTTTATTTTTTCAAAAATAAGGTCTCAGACAAATGGCATGTTCACCCTCTCTGCTGCTACCTTACCGCTCCGGTGGCCTAGTGGTTATAGCGTCTGCCTCGGATGCGGTAGATCGCGGGTTTGAACCCCGGCCGAGTCATACCAAAGACTTTAAAAAATGGTGCTAACAGCTGCCTCGCTTGGCGCTCAGCATGAAGATGTTAGTGTTAGGACTGGTCGGCCTGGTGTCAGGATAATGTGACTAGGTGGGACATCATGCCACATGTCTGCGGCATGATGCCCCAGTGCTAGACATCACAATAAACTGTCACACTGCAGACATCGTAGCGATATGACTGAAAAAGTGTTAAAGCTACGTTAAAAATCTAAATCACACACACACACACACACTGAAGTACCTCCTGGATTTTTAATTGTGTCA
This sequence comes from Megalonaias nervosa, assembly GCA_016617855.1. Classification (NCBI taxonomy): domain Eukaryota; kingdom Metazoa; phylum Mollusca; class Bivalvia; order Unionida; family Unionidae; genus Megalonaias; species Megalonaias nervosa. The sequence goes on along the minus strand of JAECUM010095805.1, from coordinate 1,164 downwards.
GTACTCGTTAATCCGGTTTATCTACGATGTCATAATCCGCTGTTGTCACGGATACATTTTAGACTTACTGACCAGACCGGACACATCCTTGATTTACGACATGAAGTTTTGAAAATAAGTTTATATGTGAGATCGTGACTGATCTCTTCTCAGATTAAATCATACAAATAAATATAATGGATGGAATAAATGCCGAGATAGAAAACCTAACCCATGCACAACAATTGATGATGTGTTATTATCGTCTAATGAAACTTCGTAGTAAGATCCTCGATGATGTAATCAATATAGCAAAAAATTCTAAATTAATGGGAAAAAAATAAAAAAATAAATGGCACTCAAAATTATATTTTTTGTGATAAAATTACGCTGAAATCTGAATCAGAATCTGAATAAAAATATAAAAATAAAAATAAATCTGAATCAGAATAAAAATATAAATAAAATTAAATCTGAATCAGAATAAAAAACAAAAAATAAACAGTAGCAATGATGAGCGGTTACCATTCCACGAGGTCCCTTCATTTGCCATTATTTGCCGTTCCATGGGGTCCTCTTAAGTGGCTTTTCTTATGGCTGATTTACACCTTTTATGTGGCCTTTTTCTTTCTGGCTGACTTTCTCTGAATGTTCTTGTGTGGGATACCCTTCAATGACATTGAGAGCTACATTACGCTCCTGTTTATTTTTGGAGGCTCCAGTTTGCATAAACATTATCGCCCGGCGAATCTCTAAATGTGCGAGACGAAATTTTAGAGATTCAGAGGGCTGTCTAGGCTTTTCAGTTTCATGCACCACCCTGTAGAGGGTCGCCCCACTGTGAGGTTTTGGTTGTGGGGGATTGGGGTGGGTGCCTCCAATATTTATTTAAATTATTGTAGAAGTCCCACCCAGGCTCGATTTTGGTTGTTAGTTGATTTAATGACAGTTAGATATACAGCTCCGAGCCCCCAGTCAGCAATGCCGACGGTTAAATGATTAAAGATACAAAAAGGGTGAAGTTTAATAATAACAATTTAATAACAGTTAAAAGATCAATAGTTCGAATTTCCCAAATACAATTCTTCCGCTCGACCCTTTTCTAGCCTATCGCATCATTTGATTCGTAGTGTGAGAGATTTCCACCTGTCCTTGTGTGCTACTCATCTGTGTATTCTTCTCCTC
>JAECUM010095804.1:0-31422 GCA_016617855.1 Megalonaias nervosa | reverse complement strand
GAGAGAGAGAGAGAGAGAGAGAGAGAGAGAGAGAGAGAGAGAGAGAGAGAGATATTTTCTGAAATATTTTAAGAGCGACTAGTTGATGACCACGAAGGTTCAGTATCCTGGATGCAGTCTAGAAAGGAGGAAGAGGAAGACAGCGTCAACTTGCATTTCATGTAAACCAATGGATGGAAGATGATTATATTTGACACCATTTTTAAGACGGATCAGTTATCATTAACAGACTTTTCAAATCCTGACTGATGCATTAAAGGTTGGAGGTTGGTTGGGGTTAGGGCAGGTTATGGAGGAAGCAAACTTAAATGCCATGATATTTCTTATACCTTCTATCTCTGTTTTAGTCTTTGCCCCAAGCTGTATATCTTTATATTATTATATATTAGTAATAGCTAACGGACCGTATAAACTAATATTTCACATTTCTGTGTGTGACAACAGTGTTCCTATGTGATGTTGTCATGTACAATACGCCTAAGCCACGTTTTTGTTCCTGTTTGATCATGTATGTCAGTGTAGAACAACGGTGGGGAATATTTCTATCGTATGATTGGTAACATTCATCACCTGATTTTCTATACTGCGATCATCGAGCACACAAACTGGGTAAATATTCCCTAACGTTTATTTTCAAATGAGCATTCATTAACCATAATCAAGACCAACAATGTTTGCAACATTTTTACATCCGAAAACATGCAGCGGTTCAAGCTGTTTCAGGGAAACAGGACGCTTTACACTGACCAACCATGTGATACATATTCTGTAGTCCGGTTTCGAGTTCAGCAAGTTGATACTTTAATTTTACTTCTGAAAATTAATTATTCTATTAGTATATATTGATGGAAATTGATTTCCATGTCAATGTTTAATCATGGACTATAGTAGTATATGTAGTTGAGGTTTTAAATCCAAAGAGGGTTTTAGCTCAGAAAACCCCCACCCCCTTAAGAATAAATATATTATGACATTTTTTCACCACCTCAGAGACCCCTCTCCCTCAAAAAACCACCTTCCAACAAATTTTTATCTCAGAAAATGATGATTAATTTGAAACCCAAAGAGGATTCTAGACCAATAGATTTTTTCATATTAAACTATAAAATATTATATAAGATGGGATATCAAACAACGTAGTACGACATGTTGGATTTGATTTAACAAACAGATTTTGTAAGAGATTTAATTCAATCAAAGCAGCCTCAAGCTATACTGGCATAACAACTAAAATAATAAGCAATTGTATTAAAAATGTTGGTTACTATGTATCACCAAAATATGGATCAGTGTGGTTATTCGCGATTGAAAATGACGAACGAATAAGAGGTTGGGCAGATGATCTAATGATATTTATTGACAATATAGTTGACGCACTTTTTGATAATGATATTTCTAAACATCTACAGTGTATGTAAACAAGGTTCCTATCTCCGGGACCTCCAACCCCTCCAAAACTTTTTATTTTAACATTTTGTCTTACAATTTACCATTACATTAGTCTTGCTAGATAGCTGTGAATAAAAATCAACCAGAGCGTCATAATATATTGCAATATACAGATTTGGTTTCCCTGGAGATTAAATGATTACAAAGGAATTCTGATGCCGTCATAGTGCCCACACGGAATTTCCATAATAACTAAATTATGTGATCATTCTGAAAGGTTAAAGAAAGGGAATTTCCAATGGATTTTTTAGAATATAACGCTGAAATCAGGTCAAAGATAGGTCATTTGCAATGGATTTTCCTAAAATAACGCCCACTCCAAAATGTTATGAAATCAAGGTTATTTGCAATGGATTTTCCCAGAATAACGATATAAAAGGCAGTCAAAATTTTCTTCGTAGCTATTTCTGCTAGAGGATTTAATGAACAGGTAAGTGAAAATATTTTTCTAACATATTTTTGGAATACAAAGCTTTCTTAGTATCTAAGACTATTCACATGATCGGGTATCAAACGAATAGACTGCAATTTATTTTTCATCATAGAAAACCAAAGCATTTTATCATTTACTCGTACACGATTTTGAAAACATTTTTCTATATATTTTCACAGAATGCGAAGTAGTATGTGAATGGGGATTTGAGACACTTTTAACTGTTTCTATAGATCAAACATTTTATCGTGAAAAAAAATGATGAACCCTATCTCGTAAACAAAAATACAAAGAAGAAAGACAGTTATATCTAATTTTTTAAAGAATTTCATCGCCTATCACTAGAACATCAACATTCGCTATTAAGTATAATTTATTATCAAAATTGTACAAATAAAATTTAATTCTACCGGTTACTTTTCAACGACATTCAAATAGTTCCATCATTGCTATCTTATTGAGAACATACTTACTACCTTTTACAAAAACCTTCGACCGGTCTAAGTCTATGTTAATTTTTGCGTACTGTTGTTGGCTGATTGGATCATGAAAATTGTCATATTTTTGTGCAAGCTCGTCTCGCAAACTTTTGAGATAATTAAAATATTTGCTGTCGTCTGATCTGATAAGGGAGAGTTTGATTCTGTCAAATTTACTAAAACAAATACCTGAAATTTCATCGTTAAATTCAAATGATAATTGCTGGTCATTAACCATTATTTTTTTGATTTTGCTATTAACTCCATCGACTAATGTTAAATTTTCAAACATTATTTCTGATGTTTAGACAAAATTACTTGCATAATGTCCAAGTGCTAGTGTATTAATTCCGTCCCTGCAATATCTTTTATCATCGAAATTACTTAGTCCCCGTTTTATAATTGTATTCGTTTCAAGTTTCTGATGATTTGTTCTGATAACATTTGTTTTGATAAAACTGACATTATTGTTTAGCGCTGCTTTAAAATCGTCAAAATTCATCATCTTTTTCACATATCCTTGAGGAATACCTTTTGCTTTTTAGGTAAGTTTATTGTCATCTAATATGACAGCATACATTTTACTCTTTAGTCCAACAAATTCCCTAACTGGCATAAACATAAATTCATCTTTCATTTTTCCAATAACTTTCTTATTCGAATTATCTTGAAATCCACTACATGCTGGATAATCGGATAAATCGAACAAATTTTTATTATTGTAAATATCCTGATAGATATCTTCACATTTTATATTATAAACTAGCGAATCTGTATCAGTAAATAGCAACTCCGAATCTGGCCACTGCTTTTTGGTAAAATTATAGTGAAAATCGTACATCAGCCACTTTGATATATCAAGTACAGCTGCACTAACATAAATCGGTTTATTTAACTTTAAATTTGTCTTTCGTCGTTGTATTGCAACAAGATTTTCATTAAATATTTTCATGCTAACAAAACCATCATCGTTAACTGATTTATTTCTGCGATCTATGTCATTAACAATTTCTATCGAAACTCTTTTTCGAATATTTTCCATTGTCTTACCGAACACCGAGTTGTTCATTAACTTGAAAAAGTTTTTCTCAAATTAGGTTTTAGCCACAGCACGACGTTCCGTATTTAAGTCAATATAATTTGCCATCCACCTCGACTGATTAAACTTTAGCACGCAATGGACTTTTCTAAGAATTAGTCCCGCATCTACTGCTTGTTTTAAATTTTTGTAAGGCATAACGTAATTTCTTTTATTTAACAAATTTGGAACTAACTTATTAACAATCGAATTTTTTGCTGTTGTCGTTGCTCGTTGTTCAGGTGATAATAAACTAAAATTAATCATCATAGACTCTGCACAAAACTTGTAGTCGTTATGTAGATCATGTAACGAACTAGGATAATCTAGATCAACTTCAACAAAGTATGAAATATCGGAAAAATCATTATTAATTTTTCTAGGTAAATCTTTTTCAGTTTCTCTAAGAAATTGATCTGGAGTTATCCAATGAAATCCACCGCAGGGCATTGGCTCTGACATCGCATATCCATAAAAATTCACACAATCTAGATAAATAATATGATTAGATGGGAGATTTTTATCATAATTTTTCAGATATTTGTTATTAGCTACTGCATATTTTTTTATTATAACGCTAATTCCGCCTCTGATACCTTTTTCAATAAAGTTAAAAATATCAACATCTGTTAAGAGATCCAGTTCTATCTTACTTGTTTTTAGGAGAGCGTCCCAAGACAATCCTGGAGCAGAATAATACCAACAGGGGTCTAGTCCATAATTGCTGCAGCTTACTTGACGAAAACTTTCAAAAACATCTGCTAGCAATAATGCATCTGTTTTCAAATATAGATCGTGATAATCACCAAATGTTTTACAACTAAATTTATTCCAAATATCTTGTGCATATTTGTACTCGTCATCTGTGATATTTTCATTTTTGAGTTGCGAGTAAAATTTATCTTTATCAGGAAGAGAAGTTTCATCAAATCTGCTCCAATCATCGAGATACTCGTAAGGAAAGATACCTTTTTTTGTCAGATCGATATAGTTTTCACCAAAGCAACTTTTTAAGTTAGCGAAACTACTGCAACCTTTTACAAGCTCATCTAATGATGCTGCCATAAATTGCAGACTGTCAATAAAACGTAATTTACCGAGCGTCACCGACATATACTTTTCAAAATTATTTGGAATACATTTTATTACGTTATTCAATTTTAGTTTAGCTTTAATATTTTCATCACCAAATGCTTCTACAATGATATGACTGTCATAGCCACGAAAGTTATGGAAAACTACGGGAATAAAATCTGGAGCATGAAATTTTAAATTACAACTGTTATGAGCTGCTCCACGATATTGGCCGGTCAAATGACAATGATCTCGCACCTTATCACAGACTCCATTGGAGTCTACCAGCAACTTTTCACAAATATGACAATTACCTGCCTCATCGAAATCGAGTTGTTGTTTAGACGTTATTTTCATCGGAGCTGTTTTAAATAATCTGTTAGAAATTTTATTAACTTCGTCTATTAAATTTTTTAATAGCCATACGGCAGGATTTTTATCTCTATATAACTTTATCGGAGTTGAAAATTTATCGTTAGCGCAACAAACTACTTTATAAGCTACTCCGCAAGGAATATGCTGTTGTATTTTTCTAGTACTTGATTTATTTGGATTATTTTCTGCTCCAACCATAGGAACGAATAGACACTCGAAATCAGCGTAAATAACAAAAAGGAATATTTAGTTTATGATCATAATTTTTAAATTTTAATATTTTTTCTTTTTCGCCAGGCATAGTTATTCTTTGAACGTTGACACAGTATTTGAGATGCACTTGCAGTATTCCATCGCCAGAAAAACCATGCAAACATCTATAACAGAAATATTTTTTATTTTTATTTTTACTATACTGTCTGCCAACTAGGCCGTTAAAGTTTTTTATCCAACAATAATGTCCCTGATAAAATAATAAATTTATTGTATTTTGTGTAGTATTTTCTGAGATATATCTCGGGTAAACATTTTCTCGCTCATCTAATCCGAAAACATTTACTGAGATACTGTTTTGTTTTTCAAACTTTGGTATATGAGTTTCTGCTACTAGAAAAGTTATTCCTAAAAAATTTAGTTCGTCTTTGTATGGCAAATACTTTTCAATTCTGCCGGGGTGATCACACTGAGAATGTTTTGCAGAAAGAATAGACCATTGAAAACATTTGTCATCATTGTTTTGACATTTATACAGCATTTTTTGTTTTTAATTTTTTGAGGGAGATCGACGTACAAACTACCGCGAAGTACGTTATATTTTGCTGTGTGAAATAAAACTTCTTTTATCATTTCAAATTTCCAACCTGATTCTGATGCAGTAAATTCTTCTAACTTTTTGTTTATTTTTTTGATGTATTTCATCGGCGACCATAGCAATGTCTGTTCCAGTTAATATTTTTCTCGATTTAGCTGTTAAATATGGTTCCGAAATTTCGCTGTCAAAACTTTTTCTTTCAAAAATTATGTCAAGTACATCTTGAACTGCATGTAACTTTGATAAAATTGTATGATATTGTACTATAAGTTTGATACTTTTATGAGCCGCAAGTTCTTGAGCTATAACTGGTTGCAAAAGATGAAATAAACTTGTGGAATTAAAATTCGCTAAAATATTTTGATCATCAAGTTTGTAACTATTATCGTAACCGGAAGATGCTGAAGCAATTTTTTCAGTTTTGATAATGTTCTTTTTAGCAATATCTCGCAATTTTAACATTATATATATAGTAATATTTTATATTTAATTGAATTTTTTTTTTTTAATTAAAGATATGAAATCCTTATAGTATAATGACAGAAATTTTGAGATATCTGAGATTGACGGCAGAAGAGCAAGAATTTTATCATGTACACCCAAAGTACAATTTATATGCAGCAAATATGTTAGGTTCTGTTATTAATATAGAATCTAAAAATCTGTTGGTAAACCAACACCAGCTGGTGTATTAATTTCATTAAAAGGCTATGATATAGAAAGAATGGAAATGTTTAGAAAGGATTTTATTTATACTTTGTTTTGCGACTATATTCCTGAAGGACAACGAGTTTGTCGAGTAAATAGCGCAATTGCTGATGATAATATTGAAAATTTATCATTACAAAATGAATTTCAACTTCATCCAGTATTTGATTTATATGAAGTTAATGATAAGGGAATTATTAGACATATAAGAACAAAAAAAGTTGTTGGAAATTTGCAGAACAGTGGATATCTTAGTATTAATGTACGTGGAACAAAAACTAATTTTGTTTATTATCAATGTCATCGTTTTGTGTTTGAAACTTTTAACGGACTAATACCTAATAGTTTAGTTGTTCATCATAAAAATGGTATTAAAACAGATAATCGTTTGGAACATTTAGATTTGGTTATGCCAAAAGAAAACACAAGACGTGGAACTGGTGGTAGTAATAATTTTAAAAATCCGGCTAAACAAATAATTTCAATAAATATTGAAACTGGGGAAGAAATGAAATTTAAATCAATAGCAGCTGCTGGAAAATAGCATAAAATTAATTCAAGTGCAGTAAAATTTGTAGTTGATAATGTAACAAAATCAACAATGTCAATGTTGACATTTGACAGATTTAATTTTAAATACGATAACTAATGATATTTTCTAGATCATTTCGAGTAAGACAATTATGACTAAATTCCATGACATCGTCGCGATTAAATCGTAATGTCATCATTTTATTTGTATCAAGTTTTATTTTTTCTGCTACTGTTAATAAAAATCTGTCAGATTCGCCTAATATGGTCATAACATCAACAAAATAAAAGCTATGTCCCAACAAACAATTTCGAATTGCCTCAGCTAATTCTTTGTGATTTAATATATTAACTCTTTGATGATATTTCATTTCTCCGAACATCTTATTATTTATTAATTAGACAAAAGATATATTATAATAATGAACTTAATTGAGAGACTGGGAAAACTATATTTGGGAGATTTTGTTTCAGTTTCAAATTTTACATAGAAAATATTACTAATGACAGATTTGCTGGTTATACTGAAAAAGATATTTTGCATAACTATGACGATGAAGAAGATGATGTTATTGTTAGTAAAAAGAATTTCAGCAGACCAACAACTGGACGATATGATGTTAAGTACCATATTGCTAAAAAAAATAATAAAATTTAATTTTACTATCACAGAGCATCAAATATTTTGGCAACTTATAAAACCTTTCTTAAACGTTAAAATAACTGGACAACAAAGAAATATAAAATACGATTTTGTTTTTGTTAAAATATTTAATTTATTGCCAGTTGATGACGCAAGAAAATTACATTTAATTTCTCTATGTAAACCAGTAAAATGTAAATCAGTATTAATAAAATACGAAGAAATTTATAATAATATTATTCGATCGACTTAGTTGGTACCCAGCTATTAAATTTATCGCCATACCCTCGCCATTTAATTAAACTTTTGTTGCCGCGGTTTTTAATAACTTTTTCAATAACAAATATATCTTGTTCTGTTTTCTGAAGTTCTTGCTCTTAAAAACTGCCAGTTATAGGTTCACCTAATAAATCTTTAAACGAGTATGTAACTGGTATTGTTAAAAGTACTTTATCAACAACAAATACTTCTTCACTCCAGTTATGAGTATATCCTTTTTCAAATGTTTTTTTCGTCAAAGAAATTCTAACTTTATCACCATCTTTAAATTTATGTCTGCGGTACACATCTTCGTTTGCTAATATTGGATTTGCAATCGCGTCGTTTGGCGACATTTTCCTTTTGCCTAGCGAAATGAATCTGTGTTTTGTGTTATTATACTCGTCAACAATTTTTTGTAAATTGTCAATATATTTACTCGTATTTTTAGCTGTCAAATACTTGTGGATTTTTTCGTTGAGCGTGCGATTAAATCTTTCAACGATGACGCTTTTTCCCTCATTTCCTGTGACATATTTTTCAATGTTATTTTGCTCTAAAAATTGTTCAAATTTTTTATTAAAAAATTCTGCTCCATGATCAGTCCATATTCTATTTGGTTTTCTTTCTGTAGTTGTTATTATTTGTTTTAGCGCATCATTTATCGATGTCCCTGTTTTATTCGAAACGGGTATACTAAACGCGTATTTACTAAAAACATCAAAAAGATATCTCTTTGGAGCGCTATCGGCGCCAACGTTAAATTGAACTAGATTTGAGACATCAACTAAATCTATCGCCTAGATATCATCAACGGCATTTGCGACAACTTTACGTCGCGGAAACTTTTTTTTTTCGGTTTATGTAGCTCAGACGCTAGCGTCTCTGAGGCAAGATCATCATATAATTCTTTTTTTCCGAGACCTAATTTATATTTTGCTCCAATAAAACCCTGGACCAGCCTTCGGTCAACACGTTCTCGCATATTTACAGGTTTCATATCACGAAGTTCGTCTAACATTACTTTATCGCAGCTGTGTTTATTTTGTTCGTTGTCTGGACGTTCAATATCTCTGTAGCATGTATCATGGCGCATTGCTATTGCGTCAACTTGATTGTAAGGCTCTTGTCCTGGCAACGGATTATCGTTTTCGTCAAGTTGCTTATCAAGAGGATTATAAGGTCCAGTATATTTATGGCCTGGCAATGTCCAACCGGCTTTTGGTTTCGGCAATTTTCCAATAAATTTATCTATATCGATACCTGTTCCAATTATTTCTCTGTTGTTGCATTTCTGACAATATGTAACAATTTTATTTTGCTCAAGACATAAATCTCTATCACAATCGCACTCGCATGTCATTTATTTATTAATCATCTACTAAAATAATTTCTGGATAACCCGCTCCGGACAACTTTGTTGTTGGCAAAAACATACTTTTTCTTTTTCCACAGATTGAACAAATACTTTTCAGCATTATTCTATTATTTTTTGTCTTTTCTGTTTTTTCATCTTTATTTTCTGTTTTAGTTTTACACTTAAGACAATATGTTGACATTATATATCAGTGAGTTTAGATAAAATTAATTGCAATCTCATCATTAGCGTGAGAAGGTTGCTTGTCAAATTGCAAAATAAACTTTAAAATATCTGGATTTTCGGTCATCTGTTTAATGAACATTACGCAATAGTATCCGCAAGCAGAAGTTCCAACTGTTTGAATTTGATTAGACGAATAATTTAATATTTATTTTTCACTCATATATTTTTTTATTGCGTCACTTGGTGGAATTCCGAACGAGTCAAAATAATTGTTATCATAAACAGCTACCCAATGTGTACCAGATCCGTCATTAAAATCTTGTATATTTATAACACACGAACCTGGAGACTCTAGCGTCGGCGATGGAATCGCTATAAGTTCATTTTTAGAATAAACTCCACGGAAATCTTTTACTTTTTTCAGTTTGTCAAGTATTTCAAAATTACTTAACACGGCCGACTTCATCTCTTTGTTCCTGGCAACATCAGTCCTCGTCCTAACAGACCTGGCAATAGACTTCCTTCCAATCCTGCTAGTAACGGGGCTATTGGCATAAATCCACCTTTTCTCCTCGGTCGTGTCTTTTTTTTTCGTCGTTGTCTTTCTTTTTGCTGTTTTTCGTTTTGGCATTTTATATTTATCTTTAGACAAAAATTTTCTTTATTCCATGACATTCAACTCTCTTTTTCGTTGCGCCAGATACTGCTCCAGACGCTGCTGCTAATCCTAATGTACCTAACACTGGCAAAATTTTAGGTATTAACGCTCTGGCCATTACAGATAGTGCCGGACCGAAGAAACCACTTCGTTTTGACATTGCAGTTATTTGTGCAGCACTTAAATTTAAAACAAAAGGTTTGCCTCGGTTATATTTATTTACTTGTTTTTTGGTTAACATTAATTTTGTTAAAGTACCTAAAACACCTGCGTTAGGGTTGACCTTTAATGAAACCTGCCTCTTCTTTGCAACAGCAGCTGCTAATTTTTTAACTTGACCATCAGTCAAATATATTTTTTTACAATATATTTTGTCATCTTATTATTAAAGTGACAGATTAAACTTGTACCGATATTTTACCTCCAACAAAATCAATCGTAATAGTTCTGTCGCTGATCACTAACGCATATACATATAACTGCGCTGCTGGAACTGCTCCTAATGTCCAAGTAATTTCAATATCAGCAGTTGAAATTACATCTCTTTCATTTTGTTTATTAACATCAAAATAAAATATCGGATAAAGTGTACGAAATTCCTCTACTGATATCTGAGATCCGTCTCCAACATCTTGATATTTTTGCAATGCGTCGAGCAGGTACATGTAAGGTCGAGTAATATTTTTATTAGCGTCATCTGCAAAATTACATTCTATCGCTCGCTCCGGGTATTGCTTTGAATTTATTCTAGCATATATTCGTCTAACATCAACATTATCAAATATCGCATTATTTTGTTGTTGGTTACCACGTCGCGCTTGTTGCTGAAATACAACAAATATTTGCCGTGGCTTTTGTTCAATCGACGTTGTTGTGACTCGCCATGTGTAGTCTGTGGTATTTGGAACTGCTGTTTGATATATTTTATGTTGCTGAAAATGAATTTTCTTTGTGCGGTTTTTAAGAATATCATCTAATTCGAGTGATTTTGAAACTGTCGGCGTTATTCGAGGCATCCACAGCGCAAGTTTATTTATGATAAACTGTACATCATCCCCGCCAAGTCGAAATAAACAATCATTTTGTTCTGATCGATCTAAAATAAGCGTATGTTTAACTCCACGAAATACTTTATTATAGTCCCTGCAAAAGCCAAATATTGTACTTAGTGGCAGCATCATTGTAATTTGACGTGATTCTGCTGCAAGTTTCCGTCTTTTAGAATAACCTTCATTGTAACGTGCACTTTTAAAACCTACTATATTTCCGTTAACTATAGCTAACATTGCAGCTCCATCAGCTGCTGCTCCTGGTGGTGTTATACCAAGATTATTACAAGCTGCAGCAAGTGAGACTCTTGTAGCGTCTGCATTAGCATCTGCAGCTGATGCGGCTATACCAAGAGAACCAGCATAAACAATAAGAAAATCTCTCACATTTGCAGCACTTCCAGCAGCATCAGCTCCAGCTACAACTGCTGTCCTTGGAATAAATTCTACAGATCCTGCTGTACCAATTCCAGTATCTTTAAACCACATCATATTACTTGCAGTTGATTTGGAGGAATCATCGAAAAACGACATAGTATTTAAGATTGTCCTTGCAACTTGTAAGTGACTTGAAATATCTTCGACAGTTTGATTAGCTAGTTGACATCGAGCACTTTTAAATAAACACCAACCATCATTTATAAGAGATATTTCTGCGTTAGCTGCAATTGCGACAGGTGGAACAGCTACTGTCATAATCTGACCACGAACTTCTAACATTGCTTTATGAGGCAGTAGAAGTACGTCATCGTCTCGAGAATTAAATGTTCTGACGCCAGCCTTATTAGGTTCGTTAGAATTTTCATCGAGATATTCAACATATTCAAATTCTGTTACCGTGTCGTCTTCGTCATAAATTTCTGCTAAATCGAGATAATTTTTAACAGACATTTTTTTTATTTATTAGGTTATACAAAATTATTGCCAATCATGTAGTGATTGGCGTTGTTGCTTTAGATATTAATTTTTGTATAATTTGCTCTCCTTTTTGTTGTTGTTATCATTGCGCGTTGGGTTTCTTTTGTTGTGCGATTTCTGAAATAGCTTGTTTGATTGTTGGTCTTTTTATTTTATCAGCTATTTTTTGTCCAACAGCAGTTCCAGCAGCAGATGCAGCTCCAGTTGCAAAAGCTTTTGATGCATCAAGTGCAATTGGCGCAACTTTATGAGCTATTCCTGGAACATTTTCTATAATTTTAGCAAATATATTTCCCAAAAATCCTCCTACTATTTTTCTTCGATAAACTTTTTTCTGTTTCATTATATCTGAGGTTGTATAATTTTATTACCAAATCTTTTAGAAATATGTTTACTATTGTTCGCGTAAGTGTAAATAATAAGTAACAATTTCATTGTTAAAATACAGTTGTCGTCCAGACTGATCTGTCAATTGCATAGTTACTTCTGTTATTTGATTTTCAACATTCAACGGATAATAAATAACCTGACGTGGACTAATTTGCATCAGAGAACCAGGTGGAACGTCTGGTGAAAAACTATATATCGTTTGCCCTTTACTGCCTTTAGCTGAATAAGATCCAGATGCAATAGAGCAATTTACCAATATTGCGTTTACGTCAGTTATATTTATTGGATTTTCGCCGTCATATGTAACAAATTCTTGTAAAAGACCAGCATAAATTGTATGGGAAAATCCTATCAGTGGTGCAATACTTGTTTGCGATGTAAAATTAACCATTATATTATTTTTTAATTTTATTCTAGCGCGTAACGTATTATAATTTGGTGTAAGCTCAAAACTATCAGCGACACCACCACTTTTGTTATTAGCTCTTTTATTGTTTTATTTAGATTAGATTATTTATATAAGCTCCTTGAGGAATTTTAATTGTTTTCCACGGGATTGTTGGATATGCAGAAATAGTAAATTTAAATTCATCATTCACTCCAGTTTTTACATTAGCCACAGAATGCCAACACGTACAGGAAATTAGTCCAATTTCATATTGTTTTTCACGATCTAGTTCTATTGGCGGAAGATACTTTACAAAAAATTTGCGCTATCTTTATCAGATTGTCCAGAGTCTAGTAATAATGTTGCTGACATTTATTATTATATTTTTATAACATTAAATCGCCGCGATTAAGTCGAGATGTAAAGTTTCGTATTCGTCAGATGTTAATAAATTTTCCGATCTCAAATTATCAAGTATGTCAATAATTTCATTGTCAATTTCAGCACCAACATTTCCAGCTTCTTTTGATGATATCAACAACATTCATCTGCCAATCATTTCAGTAACTGATGCAAATATTCTTACTCCTTTTCCAGTTTTTTCTTCTCTATATTCCTTTACTCGACTTTTATCAAATACAAAAAATTTCCTTTTAAAACTCCACCCCTTACCAGAAGCTTCTTTTCTATTGGCTTGTCCTGTTTTTCCAACTACTACAGCAATAATACCATTTCTAATTTTATTATAAAGTGGAAGCATATTTTCCTCTTCTACGGTTGTGTTTAACTGATTTTTAGCAACAATACCGTCTCTCATTATTTCATTTAAATCATCAATAAGTTTGTTAAATTCAGCATCATTCCATTTATTTATATTATCAAGATTTTTTATATTATTTTTCTCTAAAAAAATCATCGTATTCATGATCTTTTATATCATCATTTGCTTGTTTTATATACAATCTTTTATCTTCAACTTCCTTAAACTTTACCGTCAACTCTCCGACTCTTTCTTGCTCCTTTTCAACATCTTCTAATTTTTCTGATAAATTTGTTAAAATATTTTTAATCTCCCATGTGGTTAAACCTGTTAATCTTCGTTGAAGCGCTAGTGGATTATTAATTAGCTGATCTAGTTCAGCTTGTCTTGCAGCAGGATCAGCTATATTTGCTACAAGTGACTCAGCTAATCTTCTTTTTTCTTCTTCAGATCTTTCAATAATTCTTCCAGCAGCTGCTTCTTGTTGTTCTTTAACTAATCCGAGTAAACCTTTTTCTTGTAATCTTTTAAGTTCTTCTTCTGATAATGGTTTAGTTTCAGGTTGTTTTCCTAGTAAAGCTTCAGTAACTGGTTTGAGAGCGGCTGCTGTTGTTTCTGCTGCAACCACTTGACCACGTCGTGCTTGTTGGATCATCTGCCTAAGTTCAGCTTTAGATTTAACAAGTTTTTTTTAGATTTTCCATATGTTTTCTGTACTTTGCTTGTCTTTCCATTAATTATATACTATTTTCTATAAAAATTATTGTAGATATTTTTTCAATACAACAGCGAAACATTTTATTCGTATCATTTGTTAATTTATCAAACAAAAAAAAAGTCATATTTATTTGCCGTCGCTTTATGATATAATTCAATAAATTTATCTTTTGTTACATCACCACATTGTTCGTTCGCGATATTTCTAACATCGACATTGTCAAGTCCTGGAAATAATATAAAACAACCAGTATTTCGCCTAATAAATCTGTCAACATTATAAAAACCTTGGGCGAGATAAATAGAATTACATTTCTTATTACGTGATAATGAAAAATATGATCTTATTTTATTCATTTCCTCGTTGTTTAGCGGATTATCATCAAAAACAACTATCTTGTGTTCGGACGAATCAAGTTGATTAACTGGAATAAGTTCTTCTGGTTGTTTGATAATAAAAAAAATCTTCACCAGCCTCAAGATCATCACGAAGTTGGTCATTATAATTGTTAAGTAGCTCGTACTTATCCTGCTGTGGATTAATTGTGTAAATATAAACACGATCGTAATTAAAAGTAAATTCATAAGTAAATTCATAAGCAAGTTTGTTTTCCCAGATCCAGTTCTTCCAACAATAAGATAATGACAGTCTGGAAGTTCGTTTTCATGTTTATGTTTCACCAACCGCTCTGTATCAAAGTTTAAATCGACGATTTTGCCATTATTGTTATACAATTTTATGTTATATAAAAAAAATTGTCAGACAATAAATAAACAATGAGCTATTGTACAAAATTTGGAAGATTAGTAGGAGATTCATCGGCTGTAAGTACAACAATAACAGATGGTAAGGTTGATTTATCAGGTTACCTGAAAAAATCCGGCGACACAATGACGGGAAACTTGTTTATGTCAAATAAACGAGTACTAGATTTAGAAACAGATTATCCACCAATAAATGTCGTTAATACACAAGCTGTTAGTTATGCACAACTTAAATTAGTCGACAATAATAAACTAGATAAATCTGGTGGAATTTTAAGCGGTAACTTAGATATGTCAGGAAAAAAATTATAAATTTGGAGACCAGGTATCCACCAGCAAACTTAAATCAAACTCAAGCGGTAAGTTATTTGCAGTTGAAGTATGTTGATGATAACAAACTTGATAAAATAGGTGGGACAGTTACAGGTAATATCAACATGTCAGGAAATTTTTTTTATAAATTTAGAGATTGTATATCCGCCAGAAAACTTAAATCAAACACAAGCTGTAAGTTATGCACAACTAAAATCTGTTGACGATAATAAGCTTAACAAAGCCGGTGATACAATGACAGGTGACCTGTCCATGTTAAATTCAAAAATAACTGGATTACCAGTAACCTCACCATCTGATAACACTGATGCTATTAGTTATGCTCAATTAAAAGAAGAACTTAACCCATATTTTAAGAAATCCGGTGGACCGATGTCAGGGAATATAAACATGAAAGCCAATAAGATAATGACGAATTACGTTCCAGTTAACCCTAACGATCTGACAAATAAAGCGTATGTTGACAGTCTGTTTAGTAGTGTAAAACGAACCAAAAATAATGTTGGGTATACTCCAATATTGTTTAAGTCAGCAGTTGGATTTGAGGTAAGAGCATCATCGTTTTATCCTGAAAATTATCCTTATTACGCTTTCTCTGATAGACACGAGTGGACGACCAACGGAGAAATTGAAAATTTTTGGATCAAAATCAAATGTCCTACTGCAGTTGCTATTTGGAAATTTCATTTGCGAGGCCGATTAAATCGAATTTATAATTGGCGATTGGAAGGATCAAATGATGATATTAATTGGACAACATTGTATAGCACAACAAACACTTACATTTCAACAACACAATATTTTACGATTCCGACTGAAAACACTGTTAACAAGTACTTGTATTTTCGAGTTTATGTTATTGCTGCTGAACGTCCGTTTCCAGGACTGACAGCATTTCAAATATACACACTCGATGATCAAATTTAATCTAATGCTATAAAATAATGTCAGAACCATCAATTATAACCGTTGCGAAAGAATTTTACGATAATATTTTTAACCCTAAAATAGATGTTGGAGCTGTTAATAACATGGCAAAAATGTTACAAGGTTTGAAAAAACTTGGCATCGAATCATTAGACAATTCAACATTGCCAGGAAATTCTGCTAATTTTATTCGCGTTATGCATATGCGAGGACCACAGCTGAAAAATGCAATAGACAACTTTGACATTATAAGCAGATACTGTCATCCTAATGATTGTCTAGAAAAACAAAAACAAGTTGAAATCATATTTTAAAAAATCTTACTCGAGCTTGATTGGTATAACATAGATTTGATAATAAAATCAGACTTAATAAAAGCACAAGTTTATATTGGAAGAACAGTGGAAGAAAGACGAATAAACGAAAATCATACTCGTCTTGACAAACTAGCGGAAACTAAGAAAATAAGAAAAAGAAGAAACAAAAATGTATATGATAGGTTTTCAAAACGACATATTTTTAAACATCTCGGTATGTACTACAATGACAAAGAAACCTTGGTTAAAATCGTTACTATGACGTCAGACACAGAGTTAATTATTAAAGTGTACCCAAACGCAATTTTGCCAATGATACGTAAAAAAGACCCAGAATTTGATCCGATTATTGTTAACAAGTCTCTAAAGATAATCAAAACTTCAGACGATGAAATTAGTAATTTTAGTGATAATGAGCGAGAAAAGTTTTTTGAAGTAGTCGATCAAACAAAGTTGGAAGTAAAGTCTGATTCTTATTATGATATAAATGAAGAAGACGATATTCCATTCCCATCATTACAGTACTCTAGACAATTGTCACTACGAAATTATTACAACGAAATTAAAACAATACTCACAAAACCATATGAAAAATTAATGTTAAAAGTAGCTTCTGCTGTTGGTCTTCTTACAATTGAACTAGATAAGCTTAAAAAATTAATGTTAGCAAATTTCGTAGCCGCATATGCAATTATCAGACAACATCTTATTCTCAAAAATGTCACGTTAGATCAGTTGAGCTTAGTTTTAGGGTATATTGATGAAACAGAAATCGATTACAGTAATTTGGTGAATCAAACAGATTTGTATGCGGTTGAAGTAGGAAATAGTTTTGATTCATACTCTTGGTTAAAGAAACAATATGTACTAACAGATGAACGATATAAGGATACTTCATCAGATGTTTATGACAAATACAGAATTTGTATAGCTGATCCTAATAATAATAAATTTCGTGAGTTTCTTGATTCAATTGCTGTGTCAGAACTTTTGTTTTTGTGTAAAAAATTGTATAATGAAAAAACATATCATCGATTTCAATCACATTTCAGAAGATATTCCAAAACAAGATGTTGACGCGCTAGTACAATATTATAAATTTTATCACAAAAACCTCTGGTGTGTAAAAGAATGTTATAAATGCTACCGTAGAATACATCGAGTAATATCATATTTACCGCTGCTAATGACTAGCTCTGGTATAATTTCAAGTGGAGCATCATTAAATCCGTTTTTGTTAATAATATCCGGTGTTGGTGTTTCTCTTGCAACAGCGTGTAAAAAAACTGAGCCTCGTCTTGCAACTAAAAAAAATGCTTGTAAAACAACAAGTATCGCCTATAAAAAATTACTTGATCAGATACGATCTTATTTGCGTGGTATAAAATATGATATGGACGATTTAATACGAGAGTTTCGTATTATTGATAGTATGTTAACAGATATTTTGCCAATGAGAGTTTGCAGATATGAAAAAGATTATTAAAATATGGGTTACAACAGTAGTAGATGTTTAATTTTGTACAGCTTTAGAAATATCATTCATCAACCATGTTGTCAATAAATGTCATTGGGTCATCTGACCAACCACACCTCTCCAAATTTGGGAGGGAGGGTGAGCTGGTCTAGAATCCCCTTTGGGTTTCAAATTAATCATCATTTTCTGAGATAAAAATTTGTTGGAGGGTGGTTTTTTGAGGGAGAAGGGGCCTCTGAGGTATTGAAAAAATGTCATAATATATTTATTCTTAAGGGCTGGGGGTTTTCTGAGCTAAAACCCTCTTTGGATTTAAAACCTCAACTACATATACTACTACTATATCTCTATTATATTATGTATGTCACGTTCGTTGTACTAACAAAAGTTCACTTTATTTTTGTTTACCTGATCGAATTTCTGTCACTGTGGTAACTATCTCGAGTGCGCAATTCACATGCTTTGAATAGTCATTACCTTATCGGTCTCGACGAAAGTCCGTTGAACGCCCATACATGGATGCAAGCAATGTAAATTTTATACTGAATTTGTTTGTCAGTGCTAAGTTCTAAGGAATAGTGATTGTAAATATTGAGGTAAGGAAAATTTATAAAGGTGATTTTACTGTTTTATATAATGGCATTAGTAAACAACATAAATCACTTTCACTTTGGGATCCCAAGCTGGCCGAGTAGTTTAAAGCGCTCGCGATTACAGGTCTATGGCATCTCAACTCTGTTCGCGTGAGTTCGAGACTTGGTTTCGCCTACGTGGGTGCGTACGAAAGCTTGCCAGTAACTTCCCGTTGGTCGGTGGTTCTTCCAGGGGTCTTCCCGTGTCATTCCTCAACCAATGTACTGGCCGCCATGTATAGCTTAACATGTGTTGAAAAGTGGCGTAACACGCACATAAAGAATCAGATTGATTTTGACCTCATTCGGGAATGTGAGAAATATGATCGTTAATTATGCATCAATATCAGATTGGAGACTTCTGATCATTTGGATGAATTTTTCAATTCAACACTTAAAGAACATGATTATTTTCACATTTCTATGTTTGTATGCTCCAATTTTCCAGTGTGGGGAATATCATTATTTTTCATCACTTGACTGCTGTTTTTAACTACATGGCATTCTATACTGCAATCATGGTGCATACAAACTGACAAATATTCACTATTTTTGATGATCACTTGATCTTTCATTCGCATTCACCAAGTTCAACATGCATTGCAGTGTATGCACATCCGGTTGCAGTTAATACCCAGCAAATACGACTTTTTGCATTGAAGGACCTTGTTACGCACACATTTTGTAAAGGAATAAATAATACATGTTTCACAAGTATTCAACCTAATTCGTCTACAGTTTCATATTTAGTTTTACATTATCTATTAATTCTACTTTTGCTCCGAAATGAAAGAAAAGAGATGAAGTTTGTACATAAGCCATTCCAATACATTGATATATTTCTTTCTCCTGTGTTTCGTCGCATCACGTACAGAAAAGGAGAAAAAGAAAAACAACATTTTGCGACCACGTTTGTTTTAGTCAACGTGATAAATTAAATCAGTTGTTTTAAATTCACTGCGCGTTGATTTATGGATATTAATGCAACTCGAACAGATGGTCTTCATAGACCATGACACGGAACTTCGATGTTTGTTTACCAACCGTATTACGACTTAACTTATGTGACGTCCTTATTCTGTCAAAAATCATAAAACGTGTCGGACTTAAAAACAGGTATAACACTGTATTTTCTACATACAGAGTTTAGATATAAAGCAGAATCATTGAGTTCAGGTAAGATATATTACTTTTTCTTCAGTTTTGAATTATATACATTGAAAATATACATACGATTTAAACGCAGATTTAAAGTTAAATCTGATGCTGATAATTACGACTAAGGTACAGACAAACAGACAAACAGACCGAAACACATGTAACCCTGTATTTATTGTGATTATTGTTTTGTTTCTTTGTTATCAATGTATATATTCCTTTCTTTAACCTGAGATTCTCGAAGAAAAATGAGGATGCCAGGTGAATGCTGTACCGAAGCAATCCTTTTGCAATATTATCGTGACTCCTGTCTGATGCACAAAGATGTAAAGAGTTTGTGTAATTATACATGTGCAAATGTACACAGGCATGTAAAAGTCTATTTGCAATGCCTTCACATTACTTCAAGCGGGATACTCATATATGACATTTCTCGGACAATTCTCTGGCGAAAATAATCTTATTATAGGGCTATTACATCACAACAACTTCAAATAATACTAATACTACTACTACTAATAATAATAATACTAATAATAATTGTCATCATCAACATGCTATCATTTTTCATTACGCTAAATAAAACCGGTCATGAAGATATATGAAAACCTCTGCTATTTACGAACACTGAATCCCAGGAAAACGTCCAAGTCAAGACAAAAATTATTTTTTAAAGTTTAGAAAAGTGGACACTTTTTAAAGTTTTCTGATAAACAGACATATTCAGATCTTACAAAATATGAAAATTGACCCACTAATGTCAAAAAATCTTATGGGAACGAGGTACATAGTGTCCATTGTCTGGTTAGGAATATTATACGTTACGGAATTTCTATTTTTATATCAGCAATAATTTTCTTTTCAAATCATTTGAAGAAAATTCAAGAGGTGTTGAGGATATTAGCTTTCTGATATTAACAACCTTGAGAAAGTGACACAAATGGACCGTTTTTATTTGAAAATTGCGTTATGAATGTTATATTCTTAAATGTCACAGCTTAACGACAAGCATTTGAATATGTTTTGAGCGAAATCCTTTAAAAATAACTTTGTATAAGGCATGATGATACTTTATAAGTTTTAATATGTAATCCATAACAATTTTCTGTTTTCTTAATTATTTACGGTGAAATGTTAAGCAACCAACCGAAAAATGATATGGATGTCAAAGGCTTTTCAGCAACAAAAATAAAACCGACAAAACTAAAACATACATAGTGAATATACAGGGCGTTGGTGAGATTCCAAGATAGTTTTACATCACGTAAAACGCCAAGATATGGTTCCTTTACATATAGAAACAATAAATAAAATATCATTTTATTGTATTTAAAAATATTAATAAATACCTTAACATTCATTTAAAAGTTAATTTATGCAATATATTCTATCATTTTTTTCTGTGCATATAAAAACCATCATTATACATACTCGGAAACTGGCAAAGAGGAGAATGCCAGTACTTCATTTATAACAAATCTAAACGTTCCTAGTGAGACTATTGACTTTAACTATTCAATGGAAACTATGGGAAATGCAAAGGTTAACGGATTTTCAGGGTTTGTATGTGACTTTGCAGATGCTAATATATATGAACATTGAAATATGGAAATATGATGTCAAAATGATAAAAGTAGTATGGAGACAATCTCAGTCAGTGCCTCATTGCATGATGACATACAATGCACAAGGTATAGTGGGAATAACAGACCAGATTAAGTTAAAGTTGTCTTCCAAAGAAAATAATATACATGTTTTTGCACTCACTGAAACAAAATTAAATGCTAACCATAATGATAATCTATTTCACTGTCAAGGCTACAACAAACCATTACGCAGGGATAGAAAGACTGCAGGGGGAGGTCTTGTTGTATACATTAGGGAAGATGTAAATGCAGAAAGGCGACCTGACATGGAGTCACATGAAATTGAGAGTATTTGGGTGGAAATGATGTTGATAACTACCGGCCAATCTCAATATTACCAGACTTGTCAAAATTGATTGAAAAACATGTCCATGACTCGTTTATGTCATATTTAACCAAACACTTGCTGTGATACGCTAATCAATCAGGCTTTAGACAGAAACATTCATGTGAGACTGCCTTGATCTCCCCAACTGATAAATGGCTTCAAGCACTTGACCAAGGTAGAATAATAGAATCTGTATTTGTAGATTTCAGAAAACTTTTGACATGGCAGATCATGAAATCCTTTTGAAGAAACTGAAAATTTACCAATGTGATGAAAGTACAGTTAGATGGTTTACTTCATGCCTAAGTGAGAGAACACAACATGTTTATATAAATAATGTTCTCTCCGAACCTGGAACAATTAGATTTGAAGTAACACAAGGCTCAATTCTAGGTCCATTATTGTTTATACTGTTTATTAATGATGTACCACTTTTAATAATGGACTCGATATCATCTACAGATCTCTCTGCAGATGACACAACATTGTCAGATATCCAAAACACAAAGCATGAACTGGAAATTTCTTTTCAGGATGTCCTAAACAAACTGGACAATTGGTGCACATGCAATGGCATGATGGTAAATACTGGTAAAACTAAAATGTTACTTATATCAACACGTCAAAAAAGAACAAATCTTGATAGTGATGAACGATGTCTGACACAAAAGGATAACAATTTGCAAATGGTCAGTCATGATAGACTACTTGGTGTTTTGGTAGATAATAACTTATCATGGACTGAACATATCAACACATCAGTAAAAAAGTTAATTCAAGTTAACGGCTTCTCAGTAGGATAAGACATTTTCTCCCTGAAAGGCACAGAAAACTATTTTATAACAGTTTACATACAACCCTATTTAGACTATTGTAATACTGTATGTAATACTATTGTAATACAGTATACAGTAATTCAAATGATAAAAACATAGCAAGGTAGATTAGTTCTTCAGCAATTGTGTTACCCTCTTTAAATAAAGTCATTATTGTTATTATTATTATTATTATTATTATTATTATTATCAGCGACTGCATAAAAGCTTAGTTTGTCCATTTTTCTTGGATTGGGTAGAAACGTCTCTATTTTTCTAACGGGTAGATACTATAAAAACATCTTTTTAACCCCAAATTTAACCCCTTAATAATACCAATGGCTAGAAGGGATCAGCATTTCAGAAACGTACAATTGCACGGGTCTATAGAATAGCCTTTTTATGCAATAATTGCCCCTTTTTGTAAAAAAAAAATTCAAATGTCCCACATGAGGCTAGCAACTCAGATTTTCACCAATATGAAGGTATGCGTGGATAACATATTATCAGACTATTGTTTTGGTGTCACTTGAGGACCTTGTGAAAACAACAACAAAAAAATGCGTTCGCTGGTACTTTCATCGCTATAATGGCCAAACGTTACCTGCCTCTAAACTGACTTTACCATAACGAACACACAAAAAAGATTTTGACATAAACAGAGTTATTCTTGTGAAATAACCATTGTTATATCTGAATAATTGTTGACGCGACATGTTTAAAAATTGTATGGATAACACATGTTGCATCGTTTACGTTATGTTATATAAGTATACACTTTTACTGCGAATTTACTGCAGGACCAAACTACAACCACGAGAAAGTATTTCAGATTTTTCGGGGGCATGGGGCTTTCATTCCCCTAGTATAAGATATGCGTACATCAGAGGTTGCATGACGGTATGACATACTAGGTTGTTACATTCAGATCCAAACTGATAGAAGAATCACCTAAGCGAGCATTTTGGGAGGTTCATAAATATTCAGTTACGTCTATCTTGATATATGTCAAAACATAATTATTTACTTTATCTATTAATTCAAGACACACGCACTGCACTTCGACAGTAATAAACGTCAAATCAGCCATCCGCAATCTTTCTTGTTATGTTTTATGTGCCATCTTCAAAATGTATGTGAGTGTTTTGTATAATCTGGTTGCCAGATATCATGGAATATATAACAATCTATGAATGGAATGCTTCGTATGAACTGGTTTCCCGATATCATGAAAATTATAACAATCTATCAATGAAACTAACTGTATATAAGGAAATATATGAAAAAGCAAATTATTGCTGTATTATAGTTACACGTTACTGTGGATATGGAAAAAAAAGAAAACATAAAAGATTTATATGATAGTTATATTGTTGTTGTTGTGAGTTTAACGCAATTTTTCAGCACATGATAGGGCTATACACAGCGGTTAGATAATCTGGTTGGGGTAGAACCCAGAAAACTTCAGAGAAGAACCACTTCCCCATGAGATGCTACTGGCAAACGTTCTCATATATCCACGTTGGCCATGTCTAACACCAGACAAAGAGAGTCTACCTCCATCGAAAGTCAACCATTAGCACCCGAAAACCACATTCGAGGGATGCAAAAACGCTTCTCAAGCTTCTCAGAAGTACCGCTTGAGAAATCAAAAAGTCTCATCACCGATTTCTGGGATTCCTTGTTAACCACACTGTAACGACAATGCCGTTTCAAAGAAGACGACCGTTTGAGACTCTCCGTTTATCATGACAGCTTGAAGTTATCCATCTGGATCGAATTTAGCAGCCCAGCAGAATTGACACCTTTCTAAAGTCATCGACAAAATTCAACACGTTCAGCAATCCAACAACCAATTTTACATCACATAAAGCAAACCTACACTTTACATGACCCACGTTTCTCTTCCGAAAGGGAGCGAGCAACGCAGAAATGTGTTTTTGGTGGACGACATTTGCAGCACCAAACTAGCAACAACCAAAACCAGATGTGTTTAGCCCGAGTCGTCTTAGTGGAACGAACGTATGTCGACAAGAACGACACGGTCGAATGGAAAAGAGTCTCTGAGAGCATTCAACAATCTGACCGAGCCAAACAACCAAGAGAAGCAGAACTCATATTACAGCAGGCAGGCCTATCCAAACAGACCGCCTGTGGCATACCTGAAATGCACCGACTGCATGATGACTTGGCTCCACATTAAAAGTGTACCCTCGAGTGATGCGCGGACCTCTGGTGCCTCGAGAGCTCGATTCACCATACGGAAATTACTTTCACGTCTACGAAAAACATTTCCATGTCATTAACAGTATCACCGGATCGTCTGCGAAATTAATGGATGCATTTATCACGGATGCCCTACCTGTTATCCTCAACTTCACAAAAAAGACGAATTCTTAGACTGTACCATGGAAGAATGGTACGAGAAAACTTACCAACGACGCCTGAAGTTAGAAGAGCAAAGATATCAAGTGGTTGAAATGTGGGAGCACGACTACGATCGACGTTTGAAAACCGATCTTGAGTTTAGGAGCATCGTGGAAAGTTACGACATGGTGGACCCTCTAGACCCACGCGACAGTTTATATGGAGGAGGAACAAATGCCACATACTTGCCGTACAACGCGGACGAGGAGAAAGGAGAAGAAATCAAATACCGGGACGTGTGTTTGCTGTATTCTTGGGTGCACAAATATTGTCATTTTCCAGCATGACACCCGCAAATATTAACGGACACATCGATATAAATAGCATTCGTCAATACGAAGACTTGATTAAATGCAAAGTCTTACCTCCCTCCGACTTCTACCATCCCGTTTTACCTTACCATTCACAAGGAAAGCTGTATCTTCTGTATCGTACCTGACATTTCCTGGCTACTGCGACTTTGAAAATCGAATTCAAACATTCAAAAGGACGTGACCGAAATATCTTACTGGTCCTACACCCGACGAATTGGCCAGAGCTGGATTTATCAGAATACCCGAACAATTACCTTCCACCAGAAAGAGAGGTACTGCTGCTCGGTCGCAACTTTACTCATCCAAACAACGTCCTTCTGTGGCGATAGCATTGTCAGCTTCGCCGTTGCTCATGGTGCCACTCAAGCACTATTTAGCACGTTTTTTCTCAGTTTGATGAAAAAATGGAAACCCGTTTGTAAAGAGCTCCTCCTGTGGCGACACCATTTTCTTCGTCAGAAAGTGGTGGCCACTAAAGAAGTACCCTCCTCTTAGATCAAAATCCAAGTGAGATCGGTTATGTTACAAAATTTACTGGATTTATCCAAAACAAGAACTGTCACGATTTAGTCCGTTGTGAAACGCAACGTCGAGTGGTTCCCATCACGACGATGATACGACGAATTTCAGAAGAAATAATACGTGTGCCAGGCGATTCACTTTTGTCTTTTGCTCCTATAAGAAGAAAAAGAGCCACCCCGCAGAAGTGGCACCACCGTTCTCCAGCCAGATAAAGGAGAAAGAAAGGGACTGCCTTCTCGTTTCGCCAAACATTGGGAGGTGTTAATGATACTGATGAAAGTGCATTCACCCATGCAAAAGCAACTCATCGAAACATCCCATAAAGCAATTCTTTGAATGTCTTCAAAGGAACGGTACCACTGTCCACGCACCAGAAAGAACGCTTAGGGTAACATCGAAACGTTCTTCGCCAAATATGAAAAAGATGTTCGTGCAATGCGGAGGAATTCCTACCCATGCTGATAGGACCCTTGCTCAAAGGAATGGCTGCTCTTTTGTTTGGGGATCTTGTTGGGCACGTGTTAGCAAGCATCAAGAAAAAATGAGGAAGAAGAAAAATGGACCATTTTCTGGAAAGACTTCATACGTGTACTTTGGAATCGCATGGAATGACGAAAGTTTACTTTAGTTCCCCACAAACGATGGATGGCAAGAAAAATTGGTAAGTCATTTGCCTCCCAGTCCTATTCTGACATATATGTCACAGTTACAACAAGAATTACAACCGTTGATATATCAACCCGATTTGACAGAAATGGAAAAATAGAAACGATACGGTCAAGTCTTGCAACGTCTTCAACTCCTTCACCAGAAAGCTTTAGACGAAACAGCCAAACCGGATCTGAAAGACTTCAAGGCCGTGATAATCACCGTCAACCGCAGTGCCCAAGACAGACGCAGCCATCCATAGTTAGATTGCAGCGTCCTTGTTGACTCCTTCCATCCCTCCCCAACGAGAAGAGCTCAAAGCATGTGTTAAAACGATGATGTCGACTACTTCTTCGGCAGAAGTAAAAAATAAAGATCAAGGAAAGCACAAAAAAATGAATCCCTTCGCCAGCACCAGCACCAACAAAACTGGCTCCTACTCCCTTTAAGAGGAATGTTCTACTTGCAAGAATTACAACGTGTGACCATAAAAGAAGACGACGAGCATTCTCGATCGAAGAGCCCGCAATATAGGCAAACACCTATTGGAAGAAGTCAACGTGCGTTGGAACGGATATCCGCTGAGTTTTTATTCTTGGATCGACGCTTCGCAAGTCATCGACTATAACATGAAGTGACCATTATGCCGCTCAAAACAAGATCTACAAAAGGAACCCCTACGGGTGTAGTGCGGAGAAACGTGTGCACTAAAACACAAATCATCGTTTTCTCCCAATTGTTTTTTTTTTTTGTTTTTTTTTTTTCGGTGTATTGTCTCATCGGAGCTGCCATCGCCAATTTGAGTTTCCAACAAGGAGACAAACAATTGTGGACCATTTCACTCAGCAGTTGCATCGGTTACCTTCTACAAAATCCTTCCATGAAATATTTAAGTAACGGGATCCTTACAGCCAACGATAGTCAGCATTAAATCAGCAGGAACAGCCCCCTTTTGGAAAATCCTTTGACTTCGAGTGACTTCTCGAAGATCAGAAACCTCAAACTATGAATAACCGATTGTATTTAACTTTACCCAGTTCCACTGATGTGCTTCCCAAGAATACTTTGTGTACGTGGAAGCATCATGCAAATAGCAGACCAACTCGTTGAACGAAGTAATAACGAGAGGAGTATGCCGTCGCATGAAAGAAAGAATTGAGAAGCAACACCTGGTGTTTTACACCAGTCCAGTCTATCAGCGAGGAATTCCGCCAGACTGGAGATTGGAGGCAAATAGCCAGCAATTCTCATTGGGAGGGAACCCGGTTGATGTTAATTGGTCTGCGAATTCTTCAAGTACTAATAGCAAGAGTAACAGGAATATTGAAGTATTGCATTGAAGAAAGACTAGGGAGCCTGAAAGTTTGATGGGAGGCGCCGTAATAGAGGCAATCACCGGAATACTGAGGGAAACCAGCCAGTATTGCAATGCAACCATTGACCACCGGATAGACATACCGGCTCCAAAAATCTGCCATCAGGGAAATCGACGTGGAAGATGCCGAGCCATAATCAAGATTGCCTGACTGGACGGGGTTTTCCTTTCGGTTATTGAAAACCCATTTCGATACTCCTCTATTATTGAAGATTTGATTTGATCCATTATTTACCGCCTTCTAAATTATATTACCTTATGTAATACTTACTACTAAAATAGATAGTAAAATAGTAAAATAATTATGAGTCACTAAGCCTCAACTGATTGGGTTATTTTTGGGAAATCGAAGTACACTTTGTACACTAAATTCAAACTGGATGAATCAGTAAAGGAAATTTTTCACTATAATTGATTGGTCTAATTCCACAGGTGGCTTGCACATTATTGGCAGTAACGATTGCCAATTAGTATAACTGGGCTAGATTTGAAATGAGTACGATCCTGGGCTTAAGCATTCCTGTCGGCGCTTGGAGTTTCCTGCTGAGTCCCTTTGCACTGTTCCCGAGCGCGGACTACCAAAGATGAGTGTTTGGGCCGATTCCCACTCGTCTGGTAACCAAATGACCCGATGAGCGTGAATGCACGGAACCGAGGTGGCACTCTGAATGGGGGTATTAAGCTCCACCATGCGTCTTTAGCGGTCTATTAGAGGTATCCAATCGCCCCACACTATGTGATAAGGCAAATGCCTGGTCTAAAAGCATTTAAAATCCCATTGATCCCCAATCGCCACGTATCACTATCATTTTCCTATCGATTTCATGCAGGTATACCTCAATGAAAGGTCGTTAAAGTTTGCTAGGCCGGCTAGTAAGTGGCTACCCTATGCCGACACCAAATCCCGAGGATGAATCTATGACAGAAAATGCAGCTGATGTGGACTCATAGGGCATCACCCGAAACACTGTAACCCAAAAGAAAAAACAAGATAACCAGTCTAAAGCGAGACATTAATTGAACAGAACTAACGGAAGGAAAAATCATAGACGAGACAAAAAACAATGATACATCAGGAACGAACCACCATGAAACCAAGCAGATATGAGATACATAAGAGCAAATTAATAATATTTTCCAACACAGTTTAACCTCAGAAATAGATGAAAATGATTTCAGATCGTAAAACTGTTTTTTGAAACATTAAATGAACAATATTTACATAACAGTGTAATGTGTATTATGAGCTAAATAGTATGCAATTGCCTATGTATTGGAAGAATTCAACTTCAGTTCTGTGCTTATAATTTACAAAATCGCATCCTACTGGAGACAAATGTTTTCGAGTCTGTAATTCTGAGTCCCATCTTCTATCATTTCAAAGGTTTTTGCAGGTGTAATGCTGAATTCGAAAACAGCAGGAAGACTGCATTAGCAGCTCATTATCTCATTTTTCTCTATTTGTTCAATCCTAATTGTTGTAGCCGAAATGAGTAACCGCAAGTTTTCGTATATCGTGAAAATGATGTAGTCAGTTTGTATTAAAAGATCGTCATATGCTATGGGGTTGTATTTCACAAGCATTCTGCCTAACTCGTCTACCACTGAATTTTTAGAATCTCTTTTGACCTTCATATCATACGACAGGAAGAAACTATCAGGTAAAAGCAATAGATCTCCAGTTAGTATTGGTATTTGCCATAAAGTTTGTTCGACTTTCATGCCATATTCGACATTACTGGCTCCAGAACTGTGATCGCGTTTGTACGCAGTTAAACAAAAGTAGTTATAGAATCCCCAAATCCTTTGTGTACACGTTGATATTCTTCTGGCACGTTATCCGTCTGGTATTTATGAATCCCTTGAGGTATATTATGGTGCAGTGGAATTTTAAATTTGCTGAATATGACCTTCCTTAAGGTCTACAAATCAGTATAATGTCTGCAGCTAAGAGTAAACCTAGTCTAGTCTATTTATCTAAGATAATATTTTAGCTTTTGCCAAGAAAAATGATTTTTCTGATGTAAATACATTGAACCTTTACTATCTACCTACACTCACTTGTACTTCTCTGTTGATTTTTCGCTCTAATCTGTTTACTTTCTCTGTCATAATACCAACGTAATCGCGTTTTGTTTACTCAATACTTGCATCTATGTTGTTTTGTTATTTGGATTTTCCAGTTCCACAAATTCCTTTTCTCTAATGGATTTATAGCATAGTACAGCTACAGATGTGCTTCCTCAGTAACATCAAGTGATGATTGTGCTTTTTCTGTAGTTCCATTTCATTTTTTTAGTACGATATGTCAAATTAATAATCATTGAAAATTAAATATTCTATATATATATATATATATATATATATATATATATATATATATATATATATATATATATATATATATATATATATATACACTGTTAAAGGTGTACTGGATTTTATTCATGTAGAATTTGCAAATGATTTTGCATATTTTTGGGGTAATTTTTTGCTATAGAAGATTTTATAGATGCATTAAAATTATACATGATTGAATCTTTATCTAGGTAAAAGATTCAGTTTTATATACACGTGTGAATTGTGGTTATACATTAATATGAATGACCTTTGAATGTCGTCCTGATTTCATAAGCAGGTATGTGATTTTCATTGCACTTCATACTGTTGTTTAAGATCTTCTCTTCTAGAATGTAGCCTTCTACATTACATTTGTTTTGCAGCTTTTTTAAATCAGCTGTTTTCAATGTTACCTCTTTTCTCTTATTATGTGATTCTATTAATTACAAAGCCATGACATATCCTATATTGAATTCGCTTTTTTCATGTTCTTTTTCTTGTCTTTTTGAAAATATTTTTTGTTCGTTGCTTGAGATATTTAAGATTTTGTTACTTGCTTCCATCTGGTTTCGTCAACAATATAAATTTGCATGCCGTGCATGATTTAACTCCTTCCTTCTCTAATGCCCTGTTCATGTTCTTTCATCACATTCACGAAACTCAAAGTTTTCCTGATCCTTAATGTGCTATTTATCGTTCGTTCAATCTTTCGGTCTTCAAAATAATTTTAACTTTGTAAATGTCATTTTGGTTTTCGTATATATGTGTGTATGTGGTCGTCCGTGTGTGTGTCCGTATTTCTTATTTGTAAATCATACCCCCCCCCATGAACTCCACCTTTGACTCCTCCGATCTATAAGCAGCCTGATCTGTAAAATGCCTCCAGCAAAGACAGGAAAGTAGGCCTTAGTAAATAGTGTTGTGTAGTCAGAAGTTCCAACTGTTTCGACTATTTAAATTTAGGCACGCATTATGTACTAGTTGCCGACTAACCGAATATACTGAGTCCTATTTTGGATGTTTTTTCTTCCTTGTTCCCTTTAACTCTAACAATATACATTGATGCGGGCTGTTATTGTATCCACCAATTAGCTAAATACCAATCCATTCCTAATTTAAAAATTTGAGTATATATA
>JAECUM010095803.1:0-30897 GCA_016617855.1 Megalonaias nervosa | reverse complement strand
AGAGAGAGAGAGAGAGAGAGAGAGAGATCCAAGCCTTCATTTTTGTGTACTGTCATCATCATATAATCACCAGCGGACAATTATTCTTGTACCTAGTCAGCCCGGATTAGTAGTATAGGTACGGGAGGTTACTTTGCAGGGCGTTCGCAGAATTATTTTCATGGGGTTGCAAACATGTAGTGGTCACCTATTAAGTTTTATGAAATTAGGACAAAACACGTTTAGACGAGAAATCCGGCCCCTCCCCTTGCCCATATGTGCGGGCGCCCAAGGCTACTTGAGAACACACCGATTTCGTTTCTCCATGCTCTATGCAAGCTTTTTCCGATAAGAAACATTTGCAGACAAAACTCTTTTCCTCTCATGTGTACTCACGGTGGGGTCATCATCCTCCGAGGAAATGGGTCATTGTCTGCACACTCAAGATTATATTTCGAAAAATCTAGGAGAGACCATGGAAAAACGTACTATATATGTGTATGTATGTACTAAAAATAACATCGCTTTTAAAGTGTTGGTATAAAGCAAATTGATATACCAGTACTATTGGTATATCAAATTGTGATCCGCCCATGACGCAATAATACGCATATATAAACATTCTAGCGACCGTCTGCAGTTGATTCTAGATCAATGATGAATTTCCACATATTAATCATTAGTGACGTATGAAAATAACGATAAAACGTATTAATAATCCTCGTTTTCTAAATGAATTTAATATGGTACACATTTTCATCACAATCTTTTCTGATTTCTGTTCCCCCCTTCCCTCTCATTCATAACGGACAAACTACGCAAAAATGTGGAGTTAGAGAGAAAAGGAATTTAGGCTCTATTAAAATCTTGAAATAGAAATTACACCAAGTAACCTAGAAGAATATGGTTCGTCGTAACGATACGTGTGCACTTTCCTTGGGATTTATCTACAGTGTTTATCAATGATACAAAGTTGCAACCATGTCGACATTATACAGTAACTTCCTCGGTTACGTGGCACACACACACACACACACACACACACACACACACACACACACACACACAATTTGTGAAAGCACATCAGATTAAACAGAAGTCTGCATAATGATACTCGATTATGCCGACTCCAGTAAGGGGACTCTGAGATGGCCACAGTTCTTGGCATTTGTCGATTAGCATCGCCTGAATACATAACAAGAAGAAAGCTTGGCAAGCAGCAAACATAACCTTGCCTTGCCTTTGGGGAACATTATTTGAGCCTGTCATCAGAAATTATATTGAGATCACTACTGGTGAAATGTTATTGGCAACGATATCTACTTCAGAAATATCCACCGCTTCAGATACAGCCCGGATTGTTACATAGTAGACGGCAAAGAAATGTTGCTTCTGGAATTCAAGTGCCTTTTTGTAATAGACGTTACCATGCTGTCTGCTTATTATTTATTGCAGGTGCTATCTGGCAGAGAAGTTTCTGTCATTGCATCATACGGTCTGCTTGTCGACATCATGTTTCGCAAGTGTTCTCTAACCAGATTTGATTGTATCCTGAGTATGACTTACGATTTCACAACCGAGATTATGATCGTTATGAGATGATCTTACTGCGATGGGCATCATATGATTATTTTGGCGACTACGATGATTTTGTTGACTTAGGCTAGGCTACTTAAGCGGAATTAGCATTGTTTTTATTTATATACAAAAAAAAAGACCATTTGCATAAGGAATCTCGTTACGTAATCATGAGCATCTATGATCAGCCAGACTGTATTGCATCTTCGGTAGACGACATCATACAAAAATATCCGGAGGGAAAGCTAGTTACGTTGTTACCTTGGGGGCCTTTGAAAATTACGTACAACTGCAAATCTTGCCTGCCAGGGTATAACAAAACAATCAAAAGCGCTATAACAAAACTGCGAGAAACTGTATTTGAATTAGAGACAAGAAAACCAATGGTAATAAAATATACCACTTTCATTCAACCAGAATGATGACCGCACACAAGAATGCATATACCATCAAAGTAAACTTTCAAATAGGCTGGGATATAGAATATGTCAGCTGGATGGAACAAGAAATTAGATCGTTAAATAGTGCAGAAAAGTTTGTCAAAGGAACTATAAAAATAATTTATCAAATGTGAAAGGAGCATCTAGATCAATTTCATTTTTACACAGATATTGCATTCGAACTGGAAAGATCATGGGGCTTAATAGGAGAAGAATACAAGAATTCGTTGTACAATTTGCAAACCAGTATAGACAGTACCGAATGTTAATTCAGGCGGCATTTATTTTTTTTCATTACATCATTTTATTTCTTACTGTAGTCCACTTTCGTTTAGAAAACAAGTCCTTTCTCGCTGTTTTTTCCCGAGGTGGCTGCTGCTATGAATGAAATCCATGATATTTTGCATACAATACAAATATTTTTTTAAAGATCAAGATACTTGTGTCGTAAGCAACGAATTAATAACTTTTGCCAGTTCTGTATTTACTCGGAGATATTCTCTAAGAACTCGGCTGTCAAGACCTGTCATCTAATTTTAGCTTTGAGCTGATCATTAACCTCTGGAGGAACTGTGAAAAGAAAAACATTGTATGGCTGTTCCGTGAAGTTGACTATTTCTGTGTGGACTGATGCATATTTGAAAACGGTTGCAACTGAAATGGATTGATATGTAATCCCATCATATATCTCATGATAAGATACTTGGCCTCACCGAGTTTTGATTTTTATTTGCTACAGATCGCTGCCATAGACTAAAGAAACATTGTGAGAAACTTTGACGCGCAATTGATTTAAGTTGAATGCTGGTTCGCCGCCAGTAACAATATAATTTATTATTTACTAAGTCTGCATCGTATCGCAAGAAAGTTTCTTTTCTTTCAGCACCCGTTTCTTGTGAATTTATAAAGCTCCTCTTATGTATTGCATATACAGTATAGACATGTGAATGAGGAAGAATTGTGATGTCATTTGGAAACGAACTACGAAAATCAATTGCTGAAGAAAGTATATTGGCATCTTAGATACATGAAAACATGATAGTACGAATGTTAAGTTTATGCTGTCACGTCGTCTTCTGCTGGCAAATCATATTTTGGCTGCTCTGGCAGTAGAATTTCTTCATGCATCAGTTTTTCTGCTTCAGGTTTTGGAAGAACAGGTTGTGGTTCGGGAAATTCTAGATCTAATTTGCTGATGATATTTGCATAAGGACCGGGTATCTTATCTCGCAGCATATTTTGATAAAGATTAGTATGGTTTGATGCTCGCATTTTAAATACTACATTGGAACCTGGTTCCTCTGAAGCATAGCAAAATTTCACCCCTGTATTTCTGTTGTTGCCGATGTTTATTTTTTATAATGTTATTAAGTATATTTATTTTATTTTGTGTTCTTGACCTTTGTCCACGATAAAGGATAGAGTTTTGTTGTTTATCTGACTTTTGTCAGCAAACCAAAAGCTAGAAAATCGACAAAAAGCAAACGATTTTGCCAAAACTAAAATAGACGACGAATTTGCAGAACTACATAAGCCTGCAAGACGCCGTTTTCCTAGGCGTAGATTCATTGCTAATGATGTTGATGATATTTAGTCTGAAGATTCAATCGACATGAAAGAATAGTCCAGAGAGAATAAAAGAGTCGAAATACTTGTTAAATAATCTTCAGTAAGTATGCTTGGAGCTTGCAACTTAAAAAAAGCAATCAGGCGCTTTTATCAGAGACGCATTTGTATTTATGTTACGCAGACCAGCAAAACCCTGTGTTAATCATGGCGGCAAATTTTATAATAATACGTTTGAGACATGGCTTGAGGAAAACAGAATCCATAAGTATTCTACGTTTAATGAAGGTAACAGTTATTTAGAACAAATCTGGCATAAAACGTCTTTGCGAATATCATGACCTGTATTTAAAAACGGATATGCTGCTGTTTGAAACATTTCGTGACCTCATCATGTCGTATTACACCCTAGGTTACGGTTGACAAACATTCAGCTGGAGTTACACATTGACATCGACAAGCATAAAAGGATCCGCGATTGCATTTCTGTCATCACAAAGCGACAGGCTGTAGTCAACAATAAATACCTGCCAGGATACAAAAGCGCAATCAAAATATATTACGTATTTGGAAACTAGTACTTTATATGGCTGGACCCTATCACAGAAGCTTCCTGTGTGCGATTTCTCCTGGACTGCACCACAAACCTTTACAGAAACAAAATTCTTACGTGGCGACGATGACACATGCTACGTTCTCGAGGTGGATTTAGAACATCTGGCTAAACGACTACCTACTCGCATCTGAAAGTATGACAGTAGACGATGATATATTAAGTCCGTATTCAGCAGAGCTACAAAAAATACTTGGTACCGAAGTTTACCCCAAATCTAATTGACAAAACGCTCTACGTAATCCACTAGGAAAATCTGAGACAGGTCATAAACTTAGGACTAACGCTGATCAAAATTCACCGCTTAGTTAAAAATTCAGTCAGGAAGCTTGGCTAAAGTCTTATATTGATTTCAACACGACAAATAGAGAATATTAGAAAACCTGTCAACATAGAGCAAGTCAATGACGTGCCTTCGTCTCAATTAAGATTTTTGGTGAGAACGTGGTCGCCATCCACAGAAGGAAAACAAATTTGAAATTAAATAAGTAAATCAATATCTCCCTTGAGTTGTCAAAGTATTTGATATATGAATTTCATTACCATGCTGTCAAAGCGAAATATGGCGACCAAACTGAGCTGTTGCTTACGGACACGGACTCAGTCGGCAGTGAAATTAGAACACAAATTATTTACGTCGATATGTTTGTGATGCAAGACAAGTTTGATTTCTCGGGCAGTCATCGTGATGCTAATATTTCATTCAATACGTACTATGATGCGAGCAACAAAACAAAAATCTGGAGGAAGATGTAAGGAAGAGCAGAAGGCCTAAATCAAAGAGGTTATAGTACTAAGAAGTAAAATGTACTTGCTGAACTTGATTGATGATATTGAGAAGCGTACGAAGGGCATCGACAGAAAAGTTGTAAACTTTCTATGAAATACTATCACGTATGAAGACTGCGTGGCTCAGCTTTTCTGCAGAATAAAAACAGTATGTCAGCATGAATATATTTTGAGCTGACTGCCAAGTTCTGAATATGGTCCTACTATATAATATCAGGATAAAAATGGCTACGATAGCGATTGCTGTTTTTTGCGAGCTCATGGTCACATCAGAAATAAGGCTGCGAATATTGCAGCGCCAGATGTTCTTGAGGAGTTGAACTTGATCTAAGCAAAACAACAACAAAAGACGCAGACGAAGAATATAATACAACAACAAATCTTTATGCAGCCCCCACAAATGAAAACGAGAACCAGCGATCGCGAATTGGTGAGTTGGCGAATGGGATTTATTTCGTATCCCTGAACAAGGAAATATAATAGAACGGTATCTAGTGCCTAGAGAATTCTTCGACTTAAATATAAAGCTAAAAACTCTTGATTTCCAGAATTGATATTTGTTAAGCGCACACGGCGAACTGTATTCACAAATTATTCGT
Source organism: Megalonaias nervosa (assembly GCA_016617855.1). Lineage (NCBI taxonomy): Eukaryota > Metazoa > Mollusca > Bivalvia > Unionida > Unionidae > Megalonaias > Megalonaias nervosa. Next base: position 25,333 of record JAECUM010095803.1, on the reverse strand, counting down.
ATGTTTAGTTACCACTTCTAAGTTCTCGATACGATTATCCGATTTGTTTCCATTGATGTGATCGACATGGATGTATCTTGGTACGATATCATGCCAACACTCAAGAATAAAGCGATGTGTGCTTATTACCTTCTGGCATCTTTCTATGCTGGTGATGCTATCAGAATGTAGCAGTTATTATTTTTTTGGTAAAATTTTATTACGCAAGATGTGCTTCTTATGAGACTCACAGAGATTGTAGACTGGATGCTGTATCCAAGCTAATAATATATAAGTAAGATTTTAATGTCTAACTGAAAAAAATCACAAATGTTGTTTTCTGTAAAATCATTATATAAGCTTGACTTATCATAGGCCTTCGTTTTTATGTAAATTCACTATATAATCATCAAGAGGCTATCACAAGCGCCTTGTGCTAAGTCAGTTCTAATTGGTGGTTTATGTAAATGGGGCTACTGAGAACACTGGTTACAGTTCCCCATTGTCTATGTAAACTTTTTCGGATAAAAATAATTCATTTCTTACGATGTATGCTCAAGGCATCGTCATCCTCCGTTGAAAGAGATCATCGTCTGCGCACTCAGATTATACAAAAACAGCTCCGAAAGATCATGGTGAATGTGAGTAGCCGCTAAAAGGACATTAATTTATGATGGTAGGGTGTGTGTATCAGAATTAAATTGCGAACTGACCATAGTTGAGTTCTGCTGAATTACGATAGACAATATTTGAGGTAAAAAGAGTGGCAATATTGTTTTATCCCAAGAGAATAAAAACTTGACAGGTATTTAGGTTTGGTATGAAATTTTTATTTAAAGGAAAAAAATAGTTCCTTACCTGTAATTCACAGAGGAAGTGCACATTCTACAACCAAGACGGTTGAAGACCCGAAGAGGCTAGAGAGAGAGAGAGAGAGAGAGAGAGAGAGAGAGAGAGAGAGGAAAAGAAATAAGGTAACCTACAGTGGTTAGAAATGACAGGAAGCAGCCAGGTGCTGTTGACATGCCAGCGATTTGAGTTTGATCAGTCACACGAGTATATGATCAAATTTGATCTATCGGTATAACAGAACAGCTACTTGAATAATTTCTCATAAAGTTTGGCAACTCTGTTTCTAAGAGAAAATGAATCATTCGAATGTCATGTTTAATTTCATTTTGCTTATGTAATTGATAGTGTTGTTCTATTTTATATTTCTGCTATTCCATCCATTAATTTCCTATCTTATTTTAATGTTTACTCAATCTGGGCAATGCCACCGTGGGTGATCATCTCCTAGATAACGATAACCAAACACCATAACGAGTAAGGATCTCGCATCACCCCGCTTCCGACATAGTTATCAAAGAAATCTAACGTCATGCTTGCAGTTAGGAATGCAGTTAGGATTCATTAATAACGATTTAGACCATAATATTTTTATTGTTTCCAGTGTCTCCTCTAAAGCAAGCAACAGACTAAGTGCAAAAACAACAATATGAAAACGCAAAACAAAGGGTTAGTCTTGTATTAAAATATTCGATTTAAATACGACCTTATATTCTGAATAAGCATAAGAAGGCTGATTTTAAGGAATAATTAAAAAATAACCAAATATTGTCATTCGAAATTTTGAAAAGTTACAAATTATTACCGTTTCACTCACATTTAAAACCATGTTTATAAAACATTATATTACATGAACGAAGAACTTAAATATCAATATTTCCTTGTACAGGAAATCAGATGATATGCATTTTAAGATGCAGGCGATACACCAGTCTTTACTACTTGTACATAAATTATTAAACATATTGGCCTAAATTTTATTTACTGTATTTACTAAGTTACGTTTTCCATTAACTAGGATGGACGGCTACCCTGCGACCAGGCCGTTTTTAGCACTACCCGGAAATATCCGGTTCGGCCGGATTTTAAGATACAATTTGAACCTCTCTGGTCGTGCCCACCTTTCATCCCCCGTTTTCTGAGCATCGGTAATAAAAACACCGTTATTTTATGGGTTGATAAAAATAGGGGTGGGAGAGGGTGTGGAAACTGGAAAAAATTGAGTAGATAAACCCGATCCGACTCGGCTGTGTAGTTCCCTGTCGAGTATGCGTATCCGGTACCCGACAAAATTTTGCTAACCGTCCATTCCTACCATCAACATAAATATACATATCACTGTACATTTTATTTTTGTTCTCAAAACTGTTTAACCAAGAAAGTTCACACTTAATGTACAAGTTCAAAATGTTTATGGTCTAAATATAAACGTAATAAATTTGACGTGATCAAATGTTATCTTTATTATATTTTCTTCCCTCTCATGCAGACATACACTGACTATCCCTATCGATTTTAAATTGTCGAGCATTCCTACGAATTTAGTTTTAAAATGATTTTATAATTTGTCAGTCAGTGATACAGGGTGTGAATACTAAAGTAATGTAACAGCATCTTTGAAGCAATGTCAACAAGTAGATATGTGCATCCTGAAACTTCACGGATTAATATTTGTAAAATGTCTAGTTTTAATATCCCCTGTTTAGAAACCTATTAAAACACATCGATAGACAAGAATGACAGCTGCATTAAACTTCTTTTTTTTTCTGTAAAAGGAAACTTTACATGTCATTGTATATTTTAATGACACGGCTTTCCATCTGTTGATGGTTCACTTAAACCGAGTTTTCGAGCTGTGTACAAGAAAGATGTCCCTTTGTTTTAGGATATTTCTTTTTTTTACCTTGGTCTTTAATTTTGTTTTCATTTAAATAATTCTAATATCTTTACCTTAATCATCTAGGAGTACATTTTTACGTTTATTTGGAAGGGTGTATGATGCAAAAGTTTTACCTTTGCAGTTTTGGGGCTTAATATTTAATCGGCACTGTACAGTCAAAACTAATGACGTTCCGTTAAACTACATACATACATACATACATACATACATACATACATACATACATACATACATACGCACGTACACACGTACAACGTACGTACGTGCTTGCGTGCGTGCTCAGCATGACTCACATTGTTACGTATCGGCCCGTTCAAAAGTAACAAAAGAAAAGAGTGAAGACAACAAACTTTGGAAGTTTTAACAAAAATAATTTATATCCCTAGAAAACACGGTGAAAAGGTGAAAATATGAAATTGGACTTACGGTTTGTGAAGAAAATCCAAACATTTATCCTAGTACTGAAAAAATACAAGTCCTATCACTAAATAATTTTAACTGAATCCAGGTTCGAATCTTGATGACGTTCCAAAATGGAGGACGATGACATCAGATGAAGTCTTTACACAAGTGCAGAATTTCACGTTGAACCGCAATTTGTACTGTACTATTCCAATTTAGAATGAATTTCACTGAATGTCTTTGTCCTAAACCACTTGTGTAGTTCTCCAGGGAAAAATAAATTATTATTTAAAAGGCAGATGAACTCCTATAGCTGTCATCTATAACAAGACACATCTCGAGCTCTACAGATGTAAAGAAAATTAAACTCTTTCCAGCACAAGAAAAACGATACCTTCTTCTCAAGGTATAAGAACGACTCTGACTATTTCACAGGGACCTAAGTGTTTTTAAACCGAACCAAAACGCCATTTTATGCACACGCACGAGGAACGCGTGGTTATTTCATCATCTAACAATCGCAGTTTCACGTGGGTCAGGAAATGACTTTGGCAATAATCAATCGTTTTCGCGTAGTGTTTACTCAAATCGACAAACTATGGCATGCAAAACTCGTACTTATACGAGTCATACTACGTTCTAAATAAACACGATGTTTCTTTCAAAAATAACAGATTCTGTGAACATAATCATCATCATCATAATAAAATATAATGATACAAAAATGAAATAAAAAGAATTCAAATTTTAAAACACAAGTAATTAAACTACATGGTCGTAACACTTTCTCCCATAAAGAAAAAAAGAAAGATTTATGTAATAAAGCTTTCTTTTTTACCAGATGTAAACTTTACACGAGGTAAAAACAAAATTACATAAGAAGAACTCTTATGAATTATACAAAGGTGTATATGAAAATAATATTTCTTTACACGGGAAAGTGCATCTGCAATTAAATTGTCTTTTTCCTTTGATGTGCCTGATGTCAAGATTGTATTCTTGCAAAAATAAACTCCACCTTAATAGTCTTTGATTTTTATTTTTCATCCTGTTGCTGAAATTAAGGGGGTTGTGACCACTAAACACAACAACCGGAGAAGGAGCTGAGCTGATGTAAACTTCAAAATGCTGTAATGCCAGCATTAAAGCCAAGCATTCCTTCTCGATTGTTGAGTACTTTCTTTGGTGCTTATTTAATTTCTTAGAGAAATAGCACACTGGATTTTCTACACCATTTCTATCATCATGAATCAATACTGCTCCAACCCCAACATCACTTGCATCCACAGATAGTTTGAATGGTTGACTGAAATCTGGACCTGTTAGAACTGGTGCATTTTTAAGTATGGCCTTTAACCTATCAAAAGTTTCCATAATTCTTTCTATTATTTAGTTGATCAAAGAAACAATGTTTCAGAACTCACTCAAAGTTCCATAAATTTTATCTACTTTGGAATATGTATTTATGGGACCGCTCCAGTGGCCTAGTGGTTAGAGCGTCCGCCTCGGATGCCGGAGTCGAGGATTCCAAACCCGGCCGAATCATACCAAAGACTTATAAAAATGGTACTAACTACCTCGTTTGGCACTCAGGGTTAAGAGGTTATTGTTGGGACAGGTCGACCTGGAGTCAGGATAATATGACTGGGTGGGACATCATGCTATATGTCTGCGGCATGATGTTCCAGTGCTAAACATAACAATAAACTGCCAAACTGCAGACATCGTAGCGGAATGACTGAAAATTGTTAAAGCTACGTTCAAAATCCAAATCACACACACACACACACACACACACACACACACACACACACACGCACATATGTATATATGGATCTCACACATCTAAACATTAGTAATTTCGACCTGTGAATGGTTATATAGACTGTGTAATTATAACTCAGAGTTATTACAATTGTAGAGGTATGTTTAGAGTATCCAATTGCTCTACTTTTCTCTTTGTCCCCATTATCATCATTCCTTCTTTGATGTTTTTTTGTATAAATTTCAACATCATAGAAACCATAAGGTATCGATATAGTATTGGTTTTATTTTAATCGATAATACAAAATGTTGTCTTTTGTCTTGTTTTTATTATTATTGAAATAGTGTAATAATCAATTATAAATCTATTCTCTGAAATGAAATGTCAAAATTGCCATATCTAGTTATCAGTGGGTTTTTAGCAATACATTTTTCCCAAATTGTCCGGCCACAATGTTGTAAGTAGATTTAGACATAGACTTTGTCGCTACATAACATTTCATTTATGTAACAACACTTTCACTTCTAATTTGGATCAATCAAAAGGTATTGATCAAAGTGATCCTCTTTTGAATACTCATTCTCTTTTTTGTAATCAGGGTGACAAACGACAATCACTTGTCGTCGAACAGGAAAAAGATCCTGAGATCTCCTGTTTGTTTCAGAGGGCCATTAGTGAAACTGAAGCTACTGAAGTACCTGTCTGTTACTTCCTTAAAATGGAATTCTTATGAGAAAATGGAGACCTCCCGAGGTACCTGCTGGTGACGAATGGTCAGTGAACTATCAGATTGTGGTTCCAAAATCTTACAGACAGAAAATACTTAGATTGGCCTATGAAACTCCTCTGGCTGGTCATTTAGGGATAAATAAAACTTATCACAAGATTTTGACTCACTTTTCTTGGCCAAAAATCAAAAGTGATGTTTGTAAATTTTGTAGATCTTGTCATACTTGTCAAATGGTTGGAAAACCCAATCAAAAGATACCTAAGGCTCATCTGCAACCTATTCCTGCATTTGGCGAGCCATTCAATAGAATTATGGTATATTGTGTTGGTCCCTTACCTAAGACCAAGTCAGGCAACCAATATTTGTTGACCATTATGTGTGCGTCAACAAGATTCCCAGAGGCAATTCCTTTGAGTAATACTATAGTAAAAGCTTTGATAAAGTTTTTTTTTTTTTTTTTTTTTACTCAATTTGGCCTTCCCAAATCTGTCCAATCAGGTCTAAGGTCAAATTTCATGTCTGGAACTTTTTAAAACTTTTCTACTCTAGTAGAGCTTATGCATATTAAAGATTTCACGGTAATTTTATATCATAGGATTTTTGCAGCCCATATAAGCAATTACAATAAAATACTATAAACACATTAAATATTAGCATCAGCAAAGAAGACTTCAAAGTGATAGATTTCAGTGACATACAAGTTGCATATCTTTTCACGATATCGAAAGCAGATTAATTTGCCCAATTCGCTTAAACAAAATAGCTTCAGTATCTTTAAGAGTACCTAGTAATTTTTATTTAAATTTTTATTTTTAAAAATAACTCCTTGATAGGATGACCTCTGGGTCGGGGAACACCATCCCAAGGTCACCTTACAACCAAAACATTTCTGCTTCTCAATTAATCTAGGAGCAATAAATAATACACACAAAAGGAAAAGACACACACACAGACAGACTGACACACACACACACACACACACACACACACACACACACACGTATGCACACAAACATATTGCACGCAATATCTTTTGATACAAATTAGATAGGCTGACACAAGTATACAGTGTATAGGTGACATAGACTTCCCAATATTACAGTATTAGTTCTTGTTTACCGCATTGCACATGCCAAAAGTTCATGGCTGAGGCCCATTTTTGAAGAAATTGGTCCTCTCTTTTGTTTAACTTATCAGCATACTTTTCAATGTTCTTATGCGCTTCAACTATTTGCTTAAAAACATAAATGGAAGGATTTTGCATGTTGAATCTGCAAGTGTAAATATAACATTTAGCCAAAATAAGCAAGAGATTACACAAAATTTCCAATTGTTCATTTCCTAATATTATTTCTTTTTTGGATAAATGGATAATATTTGGACAACAAGGTACATAAAGTTTAGTAAAAGAGCACCAAAACTTTGAAGTAATATTGCAGTCATAGAATAGCTGTTCAATCCTTTCGTTCTCATTCTTACAGAAAGTGCATTTGTTGTCTAATATGTTAATTTGTTTGTCAAAAAGTTATTAGTGACAATTATTCTATGAATTAATTTAAAATTAAACGATATCAACTTTGTAGCATTAGTACAAAGTGTCCCCCGACTTTAAATCTTACACTACTCTTCACTACTTATATTTTTATTTAATAATTACAATCACGGTTTTTGCTTAGCAGTGTGCTGCCTCTTTCCCTTTTTTAAAAATTCTTTGTAAATATATTTCAGTGAGTTTTGATTTTTTTTTTCAGGTTCATTACTTTATCCTCCTGCTTATTAAAATTTTGTGGGCCAAATGGCTTTTGATTGCATCTTCACGAGATTTTGGAATTTTGGATATGAATGAAAAGTGTTTCAAAAAATTGTTGCGTCCGCTTTTTGTTTTATCATTTCGAAAGGCATTAAATTACCTCGATCATCAACTAAATCATTAAGAAATTCAATGCCGGCATCTTTTCAAGACTTGTATTGATGGAACTTTCTTGCATGTGCAAAAATATGCCTATACAGACCAAACTAGAGCTGTACATTTCTCTAATTTCATCGTGATCCTTTGTTTGTTTCTTATTAGGCATCCACCTTAACATCCAATATCTACCTACCTGTCAGTTTAGGAGAAAATAAAAATAAATCCTAATGCATTTCAAAAGAACAAAGTGAACACAGTTGTCAGGAGGTCGTGGTGATGTGTGATCTCCCCCAATCCTTATGGTTTTTGGTTATCATTATCTAGGAGATGATCAACTACCCTTTTATTGCAAAATAAAAAATGAAATTAATGGAGATCTGAGCAGAGATATAGAATAGAACAACGCGAGTCCACGTATGTAAAATACAGAAATTTAATCAATTACATAAACAAAATTAAATGGAACATGATATTTGAATGATTCACTTTCTCTCAGAAATAGAGTTATAATATTATACGAAATTCAAGTAACCTATCTGTTCATACCGATAGAACAAATTTCATCATATGATCCAGTGATTGATAGAACTCAAGTTGCCGGCATGACACCATTACCTGGTGCTTTGAGCCTCTCTCTCTCTCTCTCTCTCTCTCTCTCTCTCTCTCTCTCTCTCTCTCTCTCTCTCTCGTGCGCGCGCGCGCGCGCGTCATCAACCTTTTGGTTGCAGATTGTGCTCCTTTCACTCTTCAGTACAGGTATGGAGCTATTTTCCTTCAAGTACAAAAAACAAACAAACAAAAAAAAAAAAAAACAAAAAACACCCAACATAAATACCTGTCAAAGTTTACTTCTCCTGGAATCAACTCTTCTGCGTCATATATCAGAAGTCAACAGAACTAGCTATAGTCATTGCTCAATACACACTCACACCCTATTAACGTGATGTTTTTACTTTTCTAGCTGCTCTCGCATTCCTACTGACCATAACTTAATTAGTCTTCTCAGATACTATTATTGCCCTGCTCTGGCTATAAATTTACCAGCTGAACTATGCCAGTCGGCACACGTTCTCGGTTGAAGAGAATTCATAACTTCATGGACTTCATTCATTGTCTGTCCTAACTACGTTACTTTGCTAATTAGCGATTCATTGACATACATTTTCCGACATCGAAAAATCAATCCTCAATATAAATGATAGAAATCATTCAAGACAGATACGTTACATATTCACACAATTTGTATCAGACGTTAGCCATGAAATTCGTAGGATACATGATTCCTATTACGTACAAAACAACTAAATCCGAACTCATTCATATAATAAAATATTTTGTGACATTCTTACAATCCATGAATCATATAACATGCACGATTATTTCTGAACTCAAGGAAAAATTGAATTATGAATTTAAAACGAATGAATTTAATAAATAATTACAAACATACACCAATGAACACGCTGTATGTAACTAACATTGCCTTCCCAAGGAATCGCCCGCTTATCATCAAATAATTCCCTCTGTATCTTCTTTGACCCCGGGTCTCTAAAAGTTACAGACCCTCTGTCTCATGGACGATTTATTTAACGAGAGAAATTAATTATTAATATTCCTCGGAGTCCCTCACACTTTGCAGGATTACTTCTTTAAAAGCCAATAATATTTATCACTCCAATCGAAGTTAGAATAAACATCTCTAGACCGCCTTTACTAATAACTATTCTGGAAAATAAATTTTATGACACCTGTTTCAAAATTGCCCACGACTTCCTAAAATTTGCTCTGATTTGTCTCAACCTTTTGTCATTTACCACTAATGACCTTGCGCTAACAATGCATTCTTATCTTGGACTAACCGGTAGCCCTGCAAGTTCTAATAAAAGTTAAATTCATGCTCCATCCTTCGCAGTCAACAATTTATATCATGTATAACTCATACGTCAAACTTAATGTTTACGTGTCACGCTGACCTCGACAGTATGTACAGCGAAACAAAGTTTTGCACATTTACAAATATAATCAACCCCGTGTAAAATAATCGGTCGATAACATTGACTCAGTTTACAGTAAGAGATGCCGGTATCTGATTACTAATAAATTTTGACTCGGGTAAAAATGTGACCTTTAACACAGGTGGTCCTTGTTTGCATGTCGTCTCTAACAGGTATGACAGTTTAAATGATTTGTTATGACATAAAATAATAAATTAAACGTCTATTGGGATGAATAATCTCTCTTTCACACACCAACTTGTTTTTGAATTTCTTTCATATGAAAATCTGCACTGTAGATGGCGAAATAAGTTGATAAGGTTGGTTGTTTATTTCCTTCATGTATATCTAATTAAGTACAACTTACCTCACATGCAACCAAGAAATAGAAAACCCTAGTTTGGTTGTTTTTCTGCATCATTAAACCACCTCAGAACAACAACCTCTTCCTTTGAACAATAATCATTTAATGAAATTCTGTTTTGAATTTGACAGTTTTAACAAGATCTTTTTCCCTTTTAACAAAAGTAAGCAGGAGTTGTATCCGCAAGTATTTGAAACAATTAAACAATTTTACAATAAAGTTCAAGATCCATTTGAAAATGATTAATAACACATCGTGTCTCATTCGTACATGTTCTATATGCTGTAAAGAGTAAACCTCTTCTTTTTTATAATCCCCTTCGTTAATTTGTTTATTTGTTTAGGTAGTTAGTGTTTAGTTATAAACGTTTGCTTATCAGTTTTCAAATACGGCAGATATAACATGTACGCTGACAAAGAAAGATTTGGGTATATTTGCTGACTATCCCTGCGATGTAAGAGCTTTGCACTAGAGGTGTCATTGTCAGTTTAGTACCGAATGTGTCAGAGACTGTTATCACGATGCGGGGGATATAATGAAACCCTTAGGGCTTAGCACCGTGTGATCTACCATTTATAACCTTCTGGAAAGTCCTCTTCCTCATCAGTGACATTCGAGTTCACATGTTAAAAATCAGAGTGTATAGGAGGTAACGTGAAGTACATGTTCATGATTATTTTAATTTCGGTATCTTATACAGAATATATTTTGTGACCACAATTATGTTCCAGTACTGATAATGTTTTAGTGATGAGGAAGCTGAAGTGATAAGTTACTGATTCTAAGACAAGCACTCAGCCTGGTACCAAGAGCTCTTACTTTCAGTTTAGGATTACGCCCAGAAGGGGTTAGAGGCTAAATTGAAATGAAAGGAAAATATATTTTTTGTTTTTGATGAAGTCAATTTAAACTTTTTAGTGTAGTTTAAGTTGCTCCAAGTTCTTTTAACTAGTTTTTGTTCTCATCATCTAACTCAATAATAAAGCGTTTTAGAACCACGTTTACATTTTAGTCTATTATGGGTTTGCTAAGGTTGATTTATAGTGTCTATCAGTCTGCTAATAGATATAATCTGTTAGTGTCGTAACAATAAAATACTGACCATGAGCTCAGAATAAATAATTGAAAATTAACATAACAATAGGTCTGTGCAATACCGTACTGAATTTACTTATTACAAGAATATTAAATGTTTTTATTCTACACTTTTGTCGGAACACTGATGCATCCGGAGGGGACTGCATCTTATATTAATGCTTGTTACTTCTAACGATGTCGTATGATTTATGACTTGTAGTTTGCTTGGGAACATAAATAAGCATATTTATAAGAAATGCTTAAGGTTTACAACTGACTAAAATATAGAAATTATGCATGATTCATAGATCCACTATTCTAATGTCATTAAGTAAATTATTCTATAAAGGCATTGTTCTTCTTGGGAAGATGGAACTGGAAAATGTTACAGGCTGCGAAAAAGCCTGTTGTACTTTCAGGTTGGAGTTAAATCATGAGCTACCTCAATATCTGGATGAATTTTGGTTGGAAAGATAAATAAACAACAAAGATTCTTTGTTCTTGCGTCCGTAATTGTATACACCCATCAATACGAGAAAAAGATCGTGTTACAACGTTGTCTATCCGTCTGTTTGCTTTTTAGTTTCTGCAACGTAACTCTAGTTCTCCATAACCTACCATTGCCAAATCTTGTAAGCATCATGCAGTTTGAGCAATGATAAAACTAGGTCACAGGAGGTAGAAAAAGAAAAACTGTTTCCACACCATAATTGGACTTGTATACAGCTACCTTGACCAACCTTTTTAAATTGTTTGCGTTTTAAATGAGAAAATTACATTTTGAGTTTTTGTTTGAAAGTCAAGGCCAAAGAGTCACTTAGGAGAAAAAAAATCTATGTGATATGACCATCTGCTGTGGCCAAACATTATGGAGGGTCTATATTTGAGACAAGAAAGAAATATATTTGTTTTTTGGTGAAAAGGACAATGGCTAGAGTCACAAGGAAAGAAGAAAAACGATTTCTACAACACTTCTTAAGTCCTGTACCGCACGTTTTGGCTAAATTTTGTAGATGCCATTTGAGACAAGGAGAACACCTATTGATTTGCGGATTAAAATGCCAAAGGTCAAGCGCATAGGGACTGCATGAAAGAAAACGGTTGGCTTGAAATAAAATTGGATCTTATGCAAGAAGCCATGACCAAATATTGCAGAGGTTTGTATTGGAGAAAAGAAAGGCAAATATTGATTATGAGGTCAATACCTCAAGATTCCAGAAACTGAAAAAAGAATTTTTGTTCACGTAAAATAACTACAGAATGTCTTTTTACTTTGAACTAATTTTATGAATGACTTGAATTCAAGACGAGGAAGACATCTAATGCTTTCGGATTCAAAAGATCAAGTATCCGACCAATCAAAGAGGATTTAACAGAAGTATAGTAATGCTATTTATCTACCAGGTGACATTTGCATAGCGTACCGTTCACAGTAATCTATTTCAACCATATGTTTATACTTGAATATCTATATACACCAATAGTCACGGATTCAAGGTTACCATGCAGTCTCCTTTTCCTTTTTAAGAAGAATGCCATAAAGTGGCACGGTAATAATAGTTTCCTTAAATATTAAATCTTTAAAACATTTTAGCTCAGGTTCCAGGCACTTGAGAACTTCTATTATTATTATTATTATTATTATTATTATTATTATTATTATTATTTCATAGCTTGCGACAATTACAATCTTCATAAATACCACGCTGAAATCAGTGGGATTCATACTATTGTGCACTTTAAAAAGTCAGGGAAATGGAAGAAAGTTTTTTTTTTAAAAAAGTAGTATTTGTATATTTGGTTAAAATTGATGCAGAAATAGACCATCCGCCTCCACCCCCAAGCTTAGCTCTATTGTAACCCATCATAACATGGGATGTTTTAAGCGAAGGTAACCAAGGGTAGCTATTAATCAGTTTTGAAATTAGCAGTGGAATTGAAATTCCCTGACTTAAAAGCATAGAAACTGTGCGATTTATTCATGCAATAAACGGAATCAGAAAAAAACTAATAAGCCTCTACTAAGACGGATCCAATATGTACTGGATAATTGTTTCATCTACTATGAATACAAAAAAATTAGCTCTTACAAAAATATAGTTATTTTATTGCTGTTTCCATAGATGCATATATTATGGACTCTGACCATCAACTGCTCATTCACACAAGCTACAAGTCTCTAAGTGAGGTAACACTGGATACCGTACTTATTACTTTAAAACTTGACTAAGGTAGCTTAACTGGTAATTCGCTATAGGGATATTTGTCGTAAACAAAATTCTCTCTGTCATACCATTTTAATTGTTCATAAGGTTTTCTCTAAACTTCAATCAAAAATGCATGTATAGTCTTTTTGAGCCATCTGCTACGCAACAATTTTCTTTTCTTTAACGTTAATATTTGAAATTTACGGAAAATTCTTAGTGGTAAAAGGCTTTTATATCCTTAATTGAAATGTACGAAAACGTAAAAACCACGCCAAAGAAGGAGAAAGATACATTCTGTAATTGATCTTGTTACGACTCTATGGTCTGAAACTAAGTAATAGAAAAGAGCGTTATTCAACAAGTTTTGAAAAATTCAACAAATAATTTTGTTCCATAGAATACAAATTGAAAACAAAATTAAAGTATTGTGACTTAAATCCCAGATAGTCCTAAAAGTTCTATCGCAAGTTCAAAAGAATAAAAGTATTCTAAATCAATTCAAGTTGTGTTCCGAATGAATTCCAATATTGAATGTGCTGATGTGCCAGTATTATTGGTTGTTCTAATGTACCAAGAGTCTTTGTGTACCACAAGGATATAATTAAAAATGTTTTTGAATGAATTCAAAATAATTCCAAAATAGTGATCTAGTTCGACAAGTATTAATGAACACATTGTAATTCCAATGAATAATTTAAGTAAATAAATCCTCTCAAATGTTAACTGAAACACATCTTAAATGTATTTCACTAAGACTGATGTTAAGATATGGAATGATTTATTCTGTAGTAAACAAAATAAAGAGCCAGGATGAGGGTTATTTCCCATCAAATTCGTAAGAAAACTTGCTTCTAGAATATTCTTAGTTTCTAAACAAAATAGATCTTGAACTCAACATCAATAAACATGTTTACCTCAAGTAATAATGATTTTAAAATGCAATTTAAAATCAGTTGAAATATTAGCTATGTAATATGTTGTTTACAAAATAACAATACATTTGTCATCTAGCCTCAACTCGTACCCTCAGTTGTGGATAAAGGTCAATTTCACAATACAAATTAAATTTACATTGCAATCTCTCGAGACTGAGTCACGAAACACATGACGCAAGAAGCGTAGTTCTGTCCCACAAAGATAAGGAATCACTAAGGAAAGTAAACGTAGCATAAATATACTATACACGTCATATCGGTGTGCTAATACCACGGGTCATGCAAAGGCCTTTATAGGAAATAAATCTTTATTTAACCAGCCTTTTGTTCTTTTCTATTGCAGAAGAGTTTTAAATAGAGGCGCAAATTCAAGCCTTTGAGAAACTCACAGCACAATATATTGACTTATAAAATTATATTTTCTAATGCATCAGTCGTTGTTGTGAAATCACATGAACATCTTAGAAAAGTATCAATATTGCTTTTTTGTTGCTGAGTAAATTTCAGAGTGGCTATTAAAACGTATTTCTCGTGACACCTTTACTGCCATGTATGCATTTATTTCTAGAAATGTACTTGTTCCTACTAATGTAATCGCGTATCTAAATCAGTCACTTAGTATCATACGAGTCATACTCTAACAACTCTCTGAAAGTTTCGTCTACCAAGTTACATATTTTGGCTTTTCCATATATCTTTGAAATTAAAATGGATCCAACTTTCTGAGTAAAAAGTAACGGATAAATGTAAGTAGCATAGAGTATTAATGTTATCATTTTCTCTCGGTGGAAAATGAGACAGGAGCACACATCGGATATCCATTTTTCATAGCCCGATGCGATCGTTTTAGTGCTACCCTATACGTAGGTGATTAAATTTCATTAGTTGCAATTTGTAAATTTACGAAGTACATGTCAATACAGGAAATGGATATTGTGTTTTATGATGCTGAAAATGTTTCTGCAGAAAACGTTGTAACCTGCAGCTGAGTGAGAGCTTTTTAAAAAATGTGCGTGATGGTCATTTTGTTGGAATAGACTTGAAAAAGAAATGGAAGTTTTCATAATTGATATAAAGACATGACAATTAGCTTGATCAATGTCTGTCCAGTCTGCAGCTGACTCTGCATCAATGATTACCATTGGAAACAATGCATCCTTGTGAGATGGATCTGCTTTTACGTTACGAACTCAGAGACCTAGCAGTGACTGAGTATAAATTATTACTATGCGTCGAGATGATTTCATCCAAATAAGAAATATTCCCATATCGAGTCGTATTTTTCGAAAATTTACGGATTACAAACTCCAACACCGTGTGAGTGGGGCTTGGGAATCGACCATTGGAGGGGTGCGGGGTGGGGGAGGGGAGCTAGATTTAAAAAATATTCCCACCCTCAGGTAGCTTGAAAAATTATCCTTGTTCTGATTTATAGCAACAAGAACAGAAAGCCATTATATCCATCATATTAACTGAGAAACACAATTATCTTGAGGAAAAATATCCCAATTTGAAAGATAATCCCAGCCTCAAACCCCAACTCAATAAGAAAAAAAAATTAAATTGTCGTCTATTAAGCTTTACATTTTATGCCACTAACAAAACTTAGACTCTTAACTAAGTGTGTAGTAACTGGGAAAATGAATGAAACAATAAAATTGGTACCATTTGCACACATAATGTACAGCTGTTGCTATTTTCACTTGCATGGCATGCGTCAGTTTGATACCAGCTAACAGATATGTGGACATATGCACATTTCTGAGATCAGCTGTGCCGTGTCTGCATCAAGAAAAATACGGAGTTTCTAAAATGCGGTCCAACTATTCATTACATATATTGGACCCTACCACAAGGGTTCATATAGGTAAGTCCGACTCGTCAATATTATTGGTTTCCACCAGTATACCGACACATCCGGTCCGGAGTATTGCAATGCAAGAATGTTTTGAGTATTGTAGAGAAATAATCTCAGTGAACACTGAGAGTGACGATTGTGTAATCCCAGAAACAGTTCAAGCGGCGGATGTTGTCGATATTTCTTGTTTAAATGACCCAGTTACAGCTGAAGAGATATTAAAAGTCGTTAACAATCTAAAAAATAATAAAGTCGGTTAAATCGATAATATATTAAATTAATATATAAAAAGCTCAATTGCTGTAATGTTAAATGTGTATGTAAAACTTTTTAATATAATCTTGAATACTGGCCATATACCAGATAACTGGACTTAAGTGTCATTGAGCCAAATTATAAAAACAAATGTAAAAAAAACCCTGTTAATCAAATTATAGACCTATTACTTTAGTAAGCTGTTTTGGTAAAGTTTTTACTGCAATACTAAACTTACGATTGTCTAAATTCCTTGACGATAATGAGTTATTATTTGACGCGCAAGTTAGATTCAGGAATTGTCTCACAAAAGAGACAATATTTTTCTTTTGTGTAGCCTTTATGAATTTATTGGAAAATGCAAAAATGAACTTTGTTATTGCACGTTTGTTGATTTTAAAAGTGCCTTTGATAATGAATGGGGAGCTGGATTATGATACAAATTGTACTTGGAAATGTTTTAATGTTATATTAAATATTTATAATGATTTCAAATCACGTGTTCGTGTAAATTATGAATTTTCGGGTTTTTCTTTTGTGAAAAAGGTGGAAGACAAGAGGAAAATTTATCTTCATTATTGTTCTCCTTATTCCAAAATAACCTATAATCTTTTTTGTTAATAAATGGGTGCAGAGGATGCGCTGTACCTTCCAAACATACTGACCTTGTAAATATTTTAAACGTTATGTTGCTTTTATACGCTAATGACACTGTACTTGTTGTAGATAATCATGTTGATATGCAATATACTCTTGATATGTTTAGTAGATATTGAGATAACTAGAAACTTACAGTCAATACAGAGAAAACAAGAATTATCGTATTTGGTTCGAAAAAGAAGCATACATATAAATTTAAGATAAGCAATTTCGATATTGCTGTTGCAGACAAGTACTTAAGTCTTATATTTCACAAGAACGGAAAATTCTCCAACGTCATGAATAATCTAGTATCCATAGCTAATAAAAGTATGTACTTACTAAAAAGGCTTATACACAATCTAGATTTTGATTATTGATTGTCAGCTGAAACTTTTCAATTAAACAATTGAACCGATTTCAACATATGCTATTGAAATTTGGAGATTTTGTGAAATAAGATATAGTTGAGAGAATTCACCTTTCTTTCCACAGAAATATAGTGAATGTCAAAACAAATGTACCCCTCTGTATATGGCATACGGTGAACTTAATCGTTTTCCCATAATTATCAACATTAAAAGTAGCATGATAAAATATTGGGCTAAAGTGGCTAGTGGTAATGAAGAAAAATTATCAAATGAATTCTTTCTTATACAAACACTTCGGTGATAATTCCTATAACAATAAATGGGTACTTGGTGTAAAATCCATATTAGATAATGTTGGGTTAATTTACGTATGGTGAGATCACAATTTTGTATCAGTTAAATAGTTAACACATTCGGTAGAACAACGACTAAAAGATCAGTACACGAAAACTTGGGCAGCTAACATTAATACGTCATCTAAAGGTCTAAATTACAGGTTATTTAAAACGAGTTTGGATTTAGAAAGATCTATTTCTTATTACCAAAAATATATCTAACCATTTAATTAAGTTTAGTACTGCAAATCATAGGTTTCCCATCGAATCTGGAAGGAGGGATAATGTTCACGATAACGAAAGATACTGCACACTGTGTCATTCTCAACAAATAGGGGATAAATATCATTATCTTCTGTCTTGCTCTTATTTTCACGAAGAAAGACGAAAATTTATATCTCACTTTTACATTTCCAGGACTAACGCTTTTAAATACAATCAGTTAATGAATACAGGTTATGTACGAATCTGAAAAATTTATTTGCAGGTTTTTAGATAGTGTTTTCCAAGTATTGTAAACCCAGTTAAGCACTATGTAATCATCACACGCTACATAGTCATGTTCTTTTTCTTACGTGCCTCATATGTTGTAACCTTTACAACCTGAGTGTATAATAAAGTCTGGTCTTGTCTTGTCGTGACGTTAGAGAATTTTACATGGTATTATTGGATTGAAATCGTTTCAAACACAGACGGCAATCTAAGATTTGACCAATGGAAAACAGGTGGAAACTGAAAACAGATATCTGATTGGTGCTCCTGTTATTATAAAAAATTGACAACACGGCGCGATAAAAATCATTGTTGTAGCCATGCATATTATCAGAATGTCAACCAATCCGTCAATGAATAAAACGACGACTATGAGAGTTAATGCATAATGTGTAGTAGTAGTAGTAGTAGTAGTAGTAGTAGTAGTAGTAGTAGTAGTAGTAATAATAATGATAATAAAGTAACTAATTTCTCATTTTCCTTAACAGCCTCACTTGCTGAATGCAACATTTGTCACATGTACGGAATACATTATACAAATAAAATGGCCCTGATATACCAAAAACTCAGTCTAGAACAATCATTCTAATTTTTCCTACCACCGATTATTGTTATTCCTTTTGCTCTACTAAACGGAAGTCAAGATGAGATTTTCATTTGTAAAATTTAAAACTAAAAGGAAACAAAATCTTTCCTCCCACTACCAAATAAATGAACACGCCTAGACATCAAGAACACCAGTCAAATGTTATGTATATTTAATTTAATTATTTACCTGTTAAGGGCATTCTTTTATTACTAGGCAATGACCTAGCTGGAGATAAGGTTGTGGTTAATCCACTTATAACTGATACGCCTTGTTTGGATCAGAAAGTCGACCCTATTGAAAAAGTATTCCCTGATTTATACCCAGCTTGTGCAGTTACCAGAGCTATGGCAAAGAAAGCTCTTGAGAATGATGTTGATCATAAAAGCATTCCTTTAGATGACACATGTATTGGTCAGGCTTTTGATGAGGTCACTTTCACTTCTAAATTGGATCAATCAAAAGGTATTGATCACAGTGATCTTTTTAACTACTCATTCTTTTTATTCTAATTAGAGTGACAAACGACAATCACATGTCGTCGAACAGGAAAAAGATCCTGAGATCTCCTGTTTGTTTCAAAGGGCCATTAGTGAAACTGAAGCCACTGAAGTTCCTGTCTGCTATTTCATTAAAAATGGAATTCTTATGAGAAAATGGAGACTTCCCGAAGTACCTGTTGGTGAGGAGTGGTCAGTGAACTATCAAATTGTAGTTCCAAAATCTTACCAACAGGAAAGTCTTAGTTTGGCCATGAAACTCCTTTGGCTGGTCATTTAGGGATTAATAAAACATCACAAGATTTTGAATCACTTTTCTTGGCCAAAAATTAAAAGTGATGTTTGTAAATACTGCAGATCTTGTCGTACTTGTCAAATGATAGGAAAACCCAATCAGAAGATACCTAAGGCTCATCTGCAACCTATTCCTGCATTTGACGAACCATTTAGCAGAATAATGGTAGATTGTGTCGGTCCCTTACCTAAGACCAAGTCAGCTAACCAATGCTTGTTGACCATAATGTGTGCGTCAACAAGATTCCCAGAGGCAATTCCTTTGAGGAATATTAATATTAAAATAATAGTGAAAGCTTAGATAATGCTTTTTTATACTCAAATTGGCCTTCCGAAATCTGTCCAATGTGATCAAGGGTCAAATTTTATGTCTGGAATTTTCCAGCTAATTATGCTTGTATTTGTCATTCAGCAGTTCAAATCAAAAGTGAAATTATGGTTTGACAGAACTACACTGGAGAGAACGTTTGAGTCTGCTGATAGAATTCTGTCTCTCTTGCTCATTCATCAAAATTTTCTTCAGATTAGGTATTACGGCCCTTACAAAGTTAAGAAGAAATTGAATGAGCTAAATTATAGTAATAGTACTCATAAGATGTAAATAAATTGAAGGAGTACCAGTGTGTTGAGAGAGATAGCCAGGTTAATCTTACAAATTAATTTAGTTGTACATGACCCACTTAGTGAGGATTTAAATGAAGGAATGCAATTGGACACTACTGATTTTGAAGTAACAAATCTTCAAATCAGAAATTATGATTAATCTGGACCAGAAACTTTTACATTTGCAAGAACAAAAAAGGAATGAACTTAAATAGTTATTTTTTGAATATGAGCGCCTATTTCCAGATGTTCCTACAAGAACAAATAAAATTTACCATGACGTTGAAATTGTAGATTCAAAACCTGTGAAACAAGATGAACCCTCACAAACAGGAATACTTGAAAAAAGAAATTCAGTATTTGCTGGAAACTAATTTCATAGAGCCTAGTAAAAGTGACTTGAGTTCACCAAGTATACTTGTTCCGAAACCAGATAAAATTTTCCGCATGTGCACTGATTATAGGAAAGTGAACAGTGTGACTAAAACAGATTCATTTCCATTACCCAGAATAGATGACTGTATTGATAAAATTGGAAATGCCAAGTACGTCACCAAATTTGACCTTCTGAAAGGATTTTGGCAAATTCCACTGACGGAAAGGACAAAGGAAATTTCGGAATTCTTGACTCCGGACGAACTTTATCAATATAAAGTGATGCCGTTTGGGATGAAGGGTTCGCCAAGTACTTTTCAACGTTTAATGAACATGATTACCTCTGGTCTAGATAATTGTGATGCTTACATCGATGATGTCATCATCTACAACGACACCTGGAAGGAACATTTAGCAACATTTCGGAAATTCTTTGACAGACTCACTGATGCAAGTTTGACAATTAATTTATCCAAAAGTGAGTTCTGCCGTGCTTGTGTAACATTTCTAGGAAATATTGTGGGGTATGGACAAGTTAAACCTATAGATGCTAAGGTCAAGGCTATCTCTGAATTCCCTGTGCCTGTCAGTAAAAGCAACTGATGCGATTTTTGGGTATGGCTGGATACTTTCGGAAATTTTGTTGCAATTTTTCTAATAATTGCTGAACCCCTGACAAATGTATTGAGCAAGAAAACCAAATTTCATTGGACTGAAAAATGTCAGGAGGCTTTTGATAAATTAAAGGCCATACTTAAGAGTGCACCAGTTCTTACAGCTCCAAATTTCAGTCAATCGTTTAGACTGTCTGTTTATGCAAATGATGTTGGGGTTGGAGCAGTATTGATTCAAGAAGATCAAAATGGTGTTGATCATCCAGTGTGCTATTTATCTAAGAAATTAAATAAGCACCAAAGAAATTACTCAATAATCGAGAATGAATGTTTGGCTTTGATATTGGCATTACAACATTTTGAAGTTTACATTAATTCAGCTCCTTCTCCGATTAGTGTGTTTAGTGATCACAACCATGTTATTTTCATCGACAAGATGAAAAACAAAAATCAGAGATTATTGAGGTAGAGTTTGTTGTTACAGGAATATAATATTAACATCGGGCACATCAAGGAAAAAGACAATTTAATTGCAGATGCATTTTCACGGGTATAGAAATATATTATTTCATGTATACATTGTATCATTCATAAGATTTCTTCTTATGTTAAGCTTTAATAAACCTCATGTATGATTGTCCTATGGTAGAAAGAAAGCTTTATTATATAAATCTTTATTTTTCTTTTATGGGGGGAAGTGTTATGTATATTTAATTTAATTATTTGTGTGTTAGAAATTTTTTAATTCCATTACATGTTATTGTAATCTACTTTTGTTTACTGGATTTGACATTGTCCAGAAAATCAGTTCAGTTCCGTTGTGTTTGACTTGGCTGTTATTTTTTTTTTTTTTTTGTTTCATTGTTAAGGAACTAATAATAGAAACATTGTATCTAGTTGCTCACCTTGATTCAGAACCAGTGACAGTTTTGGTAAACAACTTTTTTAAAAACATTTTTTTATTCTTTCTCAAAGTAAGAACCATTATGACAAGGCCATACCTAGAGTACGTGATGTGAAACATGTTTATTGTTACAAACTTCTAATTTTTCTAGAAGGTTGACCCTCATCCGGGAATCTGTTTTCCGTCTTAAATTAGTGTATACCTGTTGTCTTCATAGAAGATAGTTCAGTGGGGCTCCAATCAATTGACCGGTTAAGTTTTCATTAAGTTGTGACCAGTTTGAGTTGAAATATTATTTTATGGAATTCAAGTGATTCTTTTCCCTGGAAATACATAAGCGCTCTTACAAAATTATTGGACAAAGACATTCACTGAAATTTATACGCAATTCAAAACTGGAAAAATATTTTCTGTGATTCAACAAAGGATTGCCGACACAGCAACACTTCGAAGACTACAACAGACGTCTTTGCCGTCCATTTTGGATTTCATCGGGATTCGAACTCAGTTTCATTCAGGACTTTTTAATACTAGGACTTCTATTTTTTTAATTCTTGGATTCTTTTTGGATTTGATTAGTAAAACCGTAAGTTCTTTTTCCTCATTTTCACTTGGTATTCTTGGGAAATACATTGTTAAATAAATTTTACAAAGCTTGTTGTCTTCACTCTTTTCTGTTACTTTTTATAAGAGCCTAGACTCGTAACACTAATAACAGAAGATTTCGCTGTTTCTACATGCGCAGTAAGCCGAACTTAAATCTGCCTGTGGGAGAGAATGTAGCTTGAAGATTTGCAGATGAAAATTGACTCCTAACTGGTGGTGTGCAGTAGCAATTTTCCAATGAAATGCAAAATGATACATCAACATAAAAGGGCTTTTAGTTCATTTGAAACCGCAGATAATTTTAGTAGCACAAGATAAACAGAAATTAGACCTAATTGTGGAACTAAATGTACTGAAAGTTTTACATATACCCTTATCTGTTTCTTTTCCATGTCTCCTCTTTTCTTTTCTAAATGTATCGTCTTTTCTGTCTGTATTCTATCGTTCGTGCGACCATTGCCTTCCATTATAGTTCCTTTCGAGTGCTTAAATCTGCTGTTTTTACCTTTTCTGCTGATGTGTTTGCATGACCTCCCGCTAATTTTCCATAAGGTTCTATCGTATTGTATTACCACTGAAATTATTAATTTCTTTTTTGACTGTATCAAATCATCCTCAAAAACAATTTTATTATTCAGTTCTTTGGTAGATCTGATTATCAGAGACTGATTAATTGTTAATCATAACAACTGGTCAATTGAATCTTCCCGTTGCAGTTCAATTATAATATCATTTTTACATAGGTGATTAATATTTATTATTATAAATTGATAATTTTTTTTGTGTTGCTGGTATTTGATTTCCAGAGAAGATAGTTTTATGTTGATTGGAAAACGAAGCGCGATGATGTTTACGTTTATTTCATACTTTTTCATTTTAAACATCGAAATTGAATCTTTGAAACAAGTAATAAATACTAACATGTCCATAGCTAAAGACTGAAATACCATTGATGATATTTTTGATCAAGAATCGAAGGTCAGTAAGTGCTTTTAAATACTAGCTGTATGTATCCAGTTTTCATATTTTTCCGGCGTAGGATCATTGTTCTTCTGCTACTTTTACGCTATAAGTACACTATTGCGGTTAGAAAAACGGGCATTGTTAGCCGACATCATCTGAATTCAGAAAAAGATATGCAGATACAGATCAGCCCCCTCCTCTATCGAATTATAACGAACCCGTCCTTTATTTGTGACCCTTACATCTTGATACGTCGCACTAATTTAGCGACAAGAAGGCGATATGATCCAGTGGAACACAGAACATAACATATAAGGACCATTCATCAGCATTTCGGAAGACTCAGCAGTAACTATTTTTCCCATTACTCACTTTATTTCGGTATTCATGTCTTTACTATGAAGCTGCGGACATTTGATAATGGTTAATTGTGACAGTTTAATGTAGGAAGTAGACTTGCATTCAGGCTAAAGAATATCTCGTACACATGAATACTTACGAAAGAATTCTGCCAATAAATGGAGAAACAGCTAAGAGATATCATATAGGGTTTCTATTTTGCTTGAATAATGCTTATCGTAATAATTATAAAAAAAAGCTCTCTGACATAAACTATTGCATGACGTACGTCAGACGCTGGCCATCCGGTATCGAATGTCAAATACTGTACATGGCCTTAATTTTGCAGATTTTCACCATAAACATTAATAATTAGCAGCAAAATCCGAAACCCTGTTCGAACAAAATCCGAACAAAGTAAAATTTTAATAAATCTACGTGTATTTGTTAAATATAGGTTATAGAGAAAATACATTTTATGGAAGTAGGATAAAGTGTGTTGAATTTGCTATGGTGTTAAATAAGAAGTAGAAAAGAGTGAGAAGCAACAAGCTTCATAAAAGTCAACAAATAATTTATTTCTGTAGAAAACAAAGTGAAAATTTAAACAACGAACTTACGGAATTGCGAATTAAATCCCAAATAAATCTAGAATTACCGTCACAAGTCCTAATGATTAAAGATTTGAATAAAAGTTAGTGGAACTCCAAATTAAATCCAACGCTGAAGGTGTTGGTGCGCATGTGGTGGCCCATATAATGCTGATGTGCCAACATTCTTTTGTTGGATCACAAAAATACAATTTAAGAATTAAATCCTTATTTGAAATTTCACTATAAATTTAAGTCTATTTCCAGGAATTTTATTTTTGAAGAGCACTTTGTATTTTCACTTAAAGAAAGAATTTGAATAAATAAATTCCAGCCCAAATGAATTTCTCGAAACAAAATTAATAATATTGATTCTGCTAAAATCTTAAGCACGAATGAATAATTTTCCAGTAACAAGATCATATTATTCTCTACTTGACTTCAGGTCACAATTAGCATTTTATATAAAAAAAAAAGAAACCCTATTAACTAATGGAAAATAACCATCTAGAAACTTCTTAATGTTTACAAAATAGTCTTAATTATAAATAGAAGGTCTGTTACTGAAGTTGTAATATAGAAAGTGGAATATATCAGGAAAGCCGGGTATATTTATAGGGGAATTTCAATAACCTCGATACAGACCCAAATAAATATGTTTACTTCTACTAATAATGATCCTAATATTAAACCCGAACACAGAAAATATTTTAGCTATGTATTAGTTGCTTACAGAATTAAAAAAATCAATGATTCAGGTCAAGTAAAAAAGGAACTTGATTTTGGACAAGGTCCAGTCCAACGTACAATGTTACATTACAATAGCATATAATGAAATAAAGTAATAAAAACTAACTTACAAACAATGCAAATTAAATATACATAACTATATATATA
>JAECUM010095802.1:0-24113 GCA_016617855.1 Megalonaias nervosa | reverse complement strand
ATATATATATATATATATCGTGTCGGCATCCGTCCGTCTTCGGGAGACGATGGTGTAACTTCCGGTTGGGTGTCCCATATATATATATATATATATATATATATATATATATATATATATATATATATATATATATATATATATATGAGATAATTATTAGTTTCTATTTATTTAGCATTTACGCTTTTTTCCTTTCTGAGAAGGTAGTTAGGCATGCAGCTGGACTGGCGAGAAGATAGCCATAATATGTAAGCATAATCATGAAATTGCAACATAAGCAAATTTTAATCTGGAAAAGTTAATAAAGATGATGAGAAAGAACTTTTCGTATTACAAGACGTAGAACTGATGACAAATTTATGTTTTATAACATTTGAAAAAAGCATGAGAATTGGAACTATCGAAAGTAATTTTCTAAGGTATCGACATCTTTTCAAAGGCAAACGAGATAAAGGAATATATTTAGATATATTAAGCCAACTTTCATTAACTCGCAAAACGTTAACACAGAATATTGAGAGTGATGACGCCATCGGCACCTCCTCCTCCAAACGAGTCGAAGTAAAAGTTGTCAGTGTCATTTTGTCTTTGTTGTTTAGTGCACCGTCCTACTTGCAAACCTCATAGTTACTTTCACTTAAATATCACTTAGTTACCATTATTGGTGTGGTCCCTCTCAGAATTAACATCATCTGAGGGACCCCCTAGATCTAAAGTTAAAGGGTTTTTATGTGTATTTGTTTTTTTATCAAAGTGTATGTGCTTTGTGTATTATTTTTACAAAATTTTGATTTTATAACTTTGACATAGGGTAGATACACCATTCAAATTCGTTGTATTCCAAATTATTGATTGATTTATAGTTCTTTCTCGTATGGATAGTTTTCCTAAATATCTTTTATTAAAGAGAAGTAGAGGTTTTATTTTGAAAACTAATGTAGAAAACAAAAGCATTAGCTGCTTGGAACTAGGATCATATCCTTAGGCTCATGGCACACGTGCACAATCTGTGCTCTCAATCGTGAGCACCATGTGCACATGTTGCCCAATTTCCTCTATTTTACAATTATGTTATGTTTAACATAATTTACATTTTAGACGTTAATGTGTTAATGTGTGCGATTTATAGTTAATAATAAATCTTAAATTCTGAATATCTAGACAAAATCTTATAATTTTAATAATTCTGCATTTCTATACATAATCATAATATTTTAATAGATATAGTAAGTATAGCATAGGCGAAGTGAGCAGTCTGGAGGTATAGAAGCTGTCCGTTTGTCAAGTAGATCTCACAGGTAGAATATCTGAAAGGGATGTAAAAAAAAAACATCTTATTTGTATTTCACGTACCGTTTTCATGATATTATTGATGAAGTATATTATTTTATTAAAAATTTTGTTGTCATTTATTTCATTCATGTAAAGTAAGTGAGCATTTTCAAATTTCCCATATTTCTTTATAATTTCAATTTTAATTTCTTCCCTCTCTTTATTGTTTTTTGGGTAGTCTAAAATTAGATGCTTTTTGGAATCAATGTTTCTGTTACATAGCCTACACTTGGGAAGACTGGTCGTTAAATGCCTAATGTAAGCTGCTTCACCTGTCATCCATTTATCATGTAAGTAGCAAAATATTTTACTTTGTACGGCAGGTGATTTTAGACTTGCCCATTTACTCCAGATCATTTCCCAGTTCAATCCTGGGTTCCGGAGTTCAATTTCTTGCTTGTCGTGTGTAGCTGTGTCCTTAGCCCAGAATATGTTATTGTTTCTATACTTATAAATTAAGTCTTTAGTTCTTCTATATGATCCTGGCGGTACTAGTAGTTTGGTTAATTTGTTATTTTTATATATTTCTTTATTAAAATTACATAAGTAACCATATAAATATATATTAATGGCTTCCCAAGGGTACTTGGGTTCACCATTTAAGCTTTTTATTCTATTTAAAATATTCGCTTTCTGTTTTATGCTCAGATTAGGGAGGTCTAATCACCCTTTGTCTTTGGTCTGCATATCAATTTTTTCTTCAGACAGTACATTCCATTCTGCCAAATAAAGCTCATAATTTTCCTTTCTAAGTTGCCAACCATGGCTTCCGTCAGATGAGATGTGTTCATGATATAGTTCAAATTGCTATACATATAAGTCTTAGCGACTTGTACACTGTCTAGTAAGTTAATCTCTATATGCTTCCAAGTTTCTATCTGTGCATCTAATTTCTTGTTCAGCTCACGATAGATTTTGTTAGTAGAGTTTAGCCCGAAAATAATTCCTAGTGCTTTAACCTGAATTTTGATCAGATTTGGGGGGAGACCGGGGTGATTTCCCCTCCAGTTACCTATTAATAAAATTTCTCTCTTATCATGGTTAATTACTGAGCCAGAGGCCTTTCCAAATTTCGTGAATTCGTCTTGTAAATGTTTAAAAGAGAATTCGTCTCTGGTGAAGTTAGTGCAATCGTCTGCATGCAGTATAGTTTTTAATTCCTCTTTTATATTAGGAATTTTCATCCCTTGAATGTGGTTGTTATTTTTAATATTTATATTCAAGGCTTCAATTGCAGTAACATATAAAATCATGGACAGGGTCAGCCCTGCCTAACTGAGCGGTGTAGTGTAAATTCTTTGGAGAGAGCTCCATTAATTGTTATTTGGGAAGTGATGTTTTTGTACATTGCTTTAATCCAATTTATGATATTGTTCCCAAACCCGCATTTTTTTTTTCAACTGTAAAAATAAAGTCATGTTCAATTATATCGAAGGCTTTTCTTGGTCGAAAAGGTACATAATTCCTTTTTCGCTTTTATTTTTTCAAAGTTCTATGATAGCGTCAATCGAAAGCGTATTATTTAAAATTTTCCTTCCCATTCCTCCACAGCTTTGGTTTAAGTCTATTATATTATTTAGGCATTTTCTTATTCTATTAGTAATTATCTTACTTAAAATTTTATAGTCAGTGTTCAATAAAGTAATAGGTCTCCAGTTTTTTATATCTATTCTGTCCCCTTTCCCTTTAGAAACACGTGTAATAAAACCTTCTCTAAGGGTTTTAGGCATCTCTCCATAGAATAGAATAAACTTTAGTTACCGTTTTTGGCGTGGTCCCCCTCAGAATTACATCATCTGAGGGACCCCCTGGTTCTAAAGTGAAAGGGTTTTTATGTATTTATGTTTTTTTTCCAAGTGTATGTGCATCATGTATTATTTTAAACAATTTTGATTTAAAATTTTGTAATAGGGTTTGTACACCAATTCAAATTTCCAATTTGTTTATTTATAGTCTTTTTTATAAATATTTATATACCATATTATTTTATTATCAGAAGAAAGAAAATTTTTAGTTTTTATCTCTTGTTACTATAGCATAAGCTGCTCGATTCGTTCATATCTACTAGACACATGGGGCACGTGCACAATCTGCGCTCTCAATAGTGAGCGCCATGTGCACGTGCCACTCAATTCCTATGAGTCCTACTCACTATGTTTTCCACACATTTTGTCATATCGATTAATTTAATTTAGATTTGTATGTAGTTATTAGCATTTTTCCATTATCCTTAATTTCCATAATTAATAGACATACTATTCCTAATTTTCCATGATTAGTAAAAGTATATTATCTAAAGCTTTTGTCATATCGATTAACTTTATTTAGATTTGTATATGGTTGTTAACATTAAATTCCATATTTAATAGTCACCTGATTTGTAAAGTATATTATCTAAAGCTTTAGTTTCTATTTCAGTTTATCTATACACTTACTTTAATTTTATCAGCTGCAAAAGATATAGTAAAGAACAGTATAAGCAGTCAGAAATTCTAGCAGCTGTCTGTTCGTCTAATCAAGCTTTGTATCTCTATTTAATATAAAATCTTCTCTATTGCAATTTCGAAGAATCCTCTTTCAGTTCACAGATATATGTTCAGTATCTGATAACAAAAGTTACAATAACACTATTGAAAGTAGTCTTCCATAATTAAATTAGCAAATTCAGTTCCTTTGTCTATTCATCAGTGTATTGCATCCAAGTTATAAACAGTTCCTTTGTCTTCTTCATTTCCATCATTTTCCTAAGTCATGTCCATTAACGTTTCATTCAATATCCATATCTTTTTTTTTTTTTTTAACAAATTTCCATTTTCAACACATGTCCATTAACGTTTCATTCAATATCCATATCTTGTTTTAGCAAGTTTCCATTTTCAGCGCATGTCCATCATTTTTTCCAGTTCAGTTCCTTTTTTTACCTCATTTTTCATTTATATTCATAATTTCTTCTTGTATATTGATTCTTAGATGTCCTTGTGTTCTCAGGGGCAGTCCATCTTAGTTTCCCTCTCTGCTCGGTGAAGTAAACCATCTTTTCGGCTCCTATCTCCCGTGCAGTGGCAAACCTCCTTATTATTCTTCTTCTTGAGAAATTTCCTTGAATCAGCAGAGGGACCATCCCGTTGGACCAAGTCATTTGTAAAAATTTATTTACCAATGACTTCACTTGTCCAACAGGAGTTTAAGAATTTTAGTTACGCATACTATATAGCGAGACAAAATTATCACTTTACAAGCAAATTGAAAGCGTGTTATTATGAAGTTGATAAATGAAGTGCATTGAAAGCTGAGGTATTTTAGAATGGAAGAAAATTACGATTAAATTATAAGAACTTACACAATGCAAAGTCAACAGAGGTCTCTTTATCCTGATATAAAATAAAATAAAGTATATTATTATGTAATACTTCTTTTCACAGTACAGCATACTCAAATACAAAAATTTTCACAACTTATTTACGACAAATTATGTAAGTTAAAAGGTTATTCCCCTCTCCACAACCGTTTAGGGTGGAAAGTTACTGCCCTTGGCACACCTTAACGTCATACTGCATTTCTATTATGTATTGTGGTTTCCAACTGCCATGGTTTTACACAAATGTACATTTTTATTGGTGTTAAGATTTGTGGATGGCATTTAAGTGGTCCTTTTCTTCATCATATACAGATAATCGTTTGTCGCGTCTTTAAATTTCTGTATTGTAGCTACATCCTATCTAAGATTAATGGTACCGCAAAAAAAAAAATGTATACTTACAGAAACTATCTGGAATCATTTCTGTCTGAACAAAGTCGCAAGTATGTGTAATTGTAGTGCTGCTGTCGATGACGATATTCAAACATATATACACACAATTTAATACTCTTGTGCACTTGTTTTTTAATGATTGTGCATTTTGGATTTGCACAGTAGTGTACTGTAATGAACAAAGTACATCACACGGCAGTTCGCTATAGTGAGAAAATGTTGTATTCATTTGTGGAGAACGTAGATGACTTTAGTGAAATGTGTAATTGAATTCAATAAACAAGGCAGTGTGCAGAATTATTTGCAATAAATGACGTCGCTACATCTCAGCGAAAGGGGTTATTGTCATGCTTATAGTTATCATTGTGTTATCATATCAATTTTGAAGAAAGGGGATGCAAATGAACCCTCCAATTACAGAGGAAATAGTCTACTACTTGTATGAAACAAAGTGTTTACATCAATTTTAAACAATATGATAAATGAAATCGGAGAAGAAAACGAATTACTGAGCAAGCAGGATTTAGAACGAGGTATTATACAGCAGATAATATAATATATATTTCTATTATACAACTTAATTTGTAAAATTTAAGAAAAAGTAGGGGTAGACTCTTTGTAGCAGTATTTACTGACTTTGAAAAAGCCTTTGATAGGATAGAGAGACGTTTACTGTACCAAATGGCTGCATGTGAAAATATTAGTGCTAAAATCTTAAGAATCATAGGGCAATTGATGACGATGTAAAAGCATGAGTTAAGTCCTACAATCTTATTACCGATGTGTTTAATTGCCCTTTGGGCGTACGCCAAGGTTGTGTTTTATCGCCTTTACTCTTCTCTTTATGTTTTAACGATTTGAAACCCCTTGTAGCTGAAGGAAACAGGAGAGTGTCGGAAGAAACCTTAGAACTAGTTTACTGTTGTAAGTAGACGATTTAAATGTCTTTGCTGACACTGCTCACCAGATGCAAAATATGCTCAATAGGCTGCATACATTTTGCCTAAAGTGGACGTTAAAAGTGAATATGGGAAAAACAAGAATGGTTGTATTTCGCAGAGGAGGGTATCTCAGAAGTTACGAAAAGTGGTACTAGGGCGATACAGAGGTAAAGATCAAATCATATTACAAGTATTTACGATGCATATTTTCTTCAAAATCTCTCGGTATGTGTGCCAAGAAACACTATCATTGCATGCGCTGAAGGCTATGCATATGTTGAAACAAAGTCTTTCAAAACTTGGCAGATTACCTGTAACTGGATTGTTTGGTCTGTTTCACGCGAAGATAGCTCCCATCCTTAACTATGGGGCTGAAGTTTGGGGGCTTTTACGATGCCAATGATATTGAAAAAGCTAATTTATCATTTTATAAATATATTCTTGGTACATCTAAGTCTACTCCAAATGCATTTGTATATAACGAATTGGGAACAATTAGTATGCAGAGTATCAGATATAAACGTATTTTGAAATATTGGCTAAGAATTCTAAACCTGTCAGAAGACAGATATCCTAAACAATGCTACAATTTACAGTTAAGATTGGGGGAAAATTGTGACTGCTGGGCTAATACTGTTAAAAAGCTTCTATTTACATTTGGATGTGGAAATGTTTGGTGTACTTAGGGCGTAAATGATGACATTAAATTTCTTAGACTGTTCAGCCAGAGATGTTAAGATATTTCTTAGGCAAAAGCTGCAAGTTGATATTCAGTCGATGGAAAGACTGCGTTTCTATAGGTCATTGAGAGAATTTTTGGGAGATAGCGAATTTTGTTATATAATCACTATGCTTAGAGTGGGGAACTTGCTAATCAGAGGTAGCACGGGAAGATATGAAATATTTGCTACGAGGAATGATTATGTCAAACGTGTAACCTTAACATCGAAAATGAATTCCATTTTTTACTGCTTGTCCGCTGTAAGGAGAAATACGAAGCAAATATTTACCCATACTTGTATATAAAAATCCAACTTCAGAAAAATTTAGGTCTTTCATACAAAATGATACTAGTAAAATTCTGATGACTAATTTTTTAATGTTTACTACGAAAGCCTTAAAGATCAGAGAAACCGTTTTATCAACGACTCCTGGTACATAAGATTCTAGATCAATATCACAAAACTTGCCCCATGCAGGTTTTAGGTTTCCTCTTAAATTCGTCTGAGTGATCACTGTGTAATTTATACTTGTATCTCACCCAATTAGAAAAATGCAATAACGATTATTTTCATGTATATCACTTCCAATAGATACGATATTCTTTTGTTACGCACTAACACATCTTATTGTACCGCATGACGTATGGATATGTGTCATGGACCAATGGCCTGTATTACAAATATACACTGTTAATTAATTAATTAATTCATTCATTCATTCATTACATTATGTTTGAAATTCATAATTTTTGCAAATTACATACTAATGTCATATCAACAAAAGCAGTATATAACTACTCTGTTTTCACTATTCTCAAATGTTTAGAAAGGGTTTCCATTAGGTAATACTGTTTTCTTTTCTTTTCTTTTTTTTTTCTCTTTTTCGAAAATGCTAATTCTGTCCTGAGGTCAGGTAGAGGATGTATCTTGAAGGGTTATGAGATGGTACCTGGAGCTATTAGACAAAAGTTTAGGAACTACAATAATGAAACTGGACAAACCCATGTCGAATTTGCAAGACAAAAAGATCACATATTTTATAAGTAATGCTTAGCCAAGAAAGTTATTCAAGATTATGAAAATCTCAGACAACTCGTACTAAATGAAGAGTTCAAGATTTGCCTCAGGGAAGTTAGGACTTAACATTGATGAGCCTAAGGCCGAAACTTTAGAGAATACTGCACGTGCAGCTGAGTAGTATTCCTTAGCTCAAAAGGTTTTTTTGTCAGCAAGTCCTCCACTTGGCAGGTCTTTTGGTAAGAAACATATTTCAGCCTAATACGTGCACTTCCAAATTTCAAACTGGCTCAACCTTTAGCAATCAAGTTTCTGATCAGATTGGTCACTGATCTAAACCCAGCTTGTGCAGGTGCTAGAGCTATGGCAAGGAAAACTGAAAATGATGTTGATTAAGAAATTATTCCTTTAGCTGTCATATGTATTGGTCAGGCTTTCAATATATTGATCATATTGATCAATCAACAAGTATTGTTCACATTGATCTTCTTTTTACTGCTGAGTTTCTTTATTCTAATCAAGGTGACAAATGACAATCACTTGTCGTCGAACAGGAATGGATCCTGACATCTCCTGTTAGTTTCAGAGGACTATTAGCAAACATGAAGCTACAGACGTACATGTTTGTTATTTTGCTAAAAATGGGGTCCTTTTTAGAAACTGGAGACCACCAGAGGTGCCTGCTGGTGACGAATGGTCAGTGAACTATCAAATTGTAGTTCCAAAATCATACCGAAAGGAAATTCTTAGTTTAACCCAAGAAACTAATTTGGATGGTCTTTTAGGGATTAATAAGTCTTATCATAAGATCTTGAATCTCTTCTATAGGTCAGAAATTAAAAGTGATGTTTGTAAATACTGCAGACCTTATCACACTTGTCAAATGGTAGGATAACCCAATCAGAAGATAACTAAGGCTCATCGGCAACCAATTCCGGCATTTAACGAACCATTTAGCAGAATAATGGCTGACTGTGTCGGTCCTTTACCTAAGACCAAGTCAGGCAATCAATACTTATTAACTATAATGTGTGCGTCTACAAGTTTCCCAGAGGAATATTAAAACTAAACAACAGCGAAAACTTTGATAGAGTTTTTATTTTTATACTCAATTTGGCCTGCTCAAATCTGTCCAATCTGATAAAGAGTCCGATTTTATGTATGGAATTTTCCAGCAAGTTGTATATGAATTAGGCATCAGCAATTCAATTATTCTGCCGATCACTCTGAAAGCCAAGGGGCTTTAGAACGATTTCATCAAACTTTCAAAATAATAACTCGCCGCTCATATTGTGTTGATATCAGAAAAGATTCGGACGAAGGTGTTCACATACTGCTGTTTGCTGTTAAGGAATCAGTTCAAGAAATATAGGAAATAGTCCCTTGAACTAGTTTTTCGACTCTTGGACCACTGATGTTGTTAAAAGAGAAACTTCTTTCAAATGAAGATCCAGAAATTAATCTTCTCGACTATATTTCTAAATTTGAATATTAGTTGTCAAAGACCTGTAAAGTTGCAAGAACTAATCTGCAGTATATTCCGTCAAAAATGAAATTAAGGTATGACAAAAATACAAAATAAAGGATTTTCAGCCTCATGATCGAGTTCTGGCTCTCTTGCCCATACTTCAAAATCCTCTTCAGGCTAAGTGCAATGGTCCTTGCACAGTTTAAATGAAAGTAAGTGATTTAAATTATATCATTAACACTCCTGGGACGCAAAAACAAATACAACTTTGCCATCTAAATTTGTTACAGGAATATGTTGACAGAGATAGCCAGGTTAATCATGCAATCAAGTTAGTTCTACCTGCTCCATACAGTGAAGATTTCAGCGACGGAAGTTTGGCGTAACCAATCTTAAGAATTCATAAATTATTAATCATCTTGCCAGAAATTTTCAAATCTGCAGCAACAAGAAAAGAATGAACTGACACAGCTATTTTATGAACATGAGCACTTGTTTCCAAATGTTCCTACACCAAATAAAATCTACCATGACGCTGAAATTGTAGATTCCACGCCTATGAAACAACATCTGTACAGGACGAACCTTCTCAAGCAGTGCCTATCAGTAAAAAGCAACTGATGCATTTTTGGGGTATGGCTGGATACTATCAGAAATTTTGTTCCCTTTTTTTCTATAACTGCTGAACCCCTGACAAATTTACTAAGTAAGAAAACCAAGTGGCATTGGTCTGAAAAGTGTCAGGAGGCTTTTGATAAGCAAAAGGCCATACTTAAGTGTGCACCAACTTTTTCAACTCAATATTTCAGTGCATCATTTCAAATGTATGTTGATACACGTGATGTTGGGGTCGGTCAGTATTGGTTCAAGAAGTGTGCTCTTATTCTAAGAAATTAAAAAAGCACCAAAGAAATTATTCTGCAATCGAAAAGGAATGTTTGTCTTTGATATTAACTTTGGAACACTTTGAAGTGTATACTAGTTCAGCTCCTTCTCTGATTATTGTATTTAGTGATCACAACCCTCTCACTTTCATTGGCAAGATAAAAAATAAAATCAGAGGTTATTAAGATGGAGATTGATGATGCACCATCAAGGGAAAAGACACTCCAATAGCATAAGCACTTTCACATGTAAACATACATTATATTGTCTCATGTATACTTTGTCATTCATGTATACTTTGTGTCATTCATAAGATTTCATTTTATATAAAGTTTTATACATGTACATTTGACTAATGTTAAAAGAAAGCTTTATTGCATAAATCTTTCTTTTTCTTTATGAGGAAAGGTGTTATGTATATTTAATTTGCATTCCTTGTTAGGTTTTTTCATTCATTATATGTTATGGATAATTGTATTTTGGATCTGACCTTGTCCAAAAATCAAATTTAATTTCTACCTCACCTGAAACATCGATTCTGGTTTTGTCATAAACATGTTTATTGCAATCTGAGTCCAGAACTTGGAAATTCCCCATGAATTGCTGGGTATACCTGTTGTTTAACACATTTTGTATTATAATTTTAGAAACAGACATTCGCATTATAACTAAGATTTATCTGGTAAACATTTGGAACCTTCCAGAATGAAATTTTCCATTAGATAATAGCTTCAGAAAATTGTAATTGTGACCTTAGGTCAGGTAAAGGACTATATAATCTTATTACTGGCAAAATTATTTGTTTGTGCTTTAACATCTGAGCAGAAGCAGTTGTATTATTGTTAAGTCCCGTATTTCATTTTGGCTGGAATTTATTTATTCAAATTATTTCATTCATGTCATTCTTTGGAAATACAATGTGCTCAAAATTAGCATTCTTGGAAATAGAGATTTGGATTTATAGTGAAATTTCAAATAAGGATATATTCTTGGATTGTATTTTTGTGATTCAACAAAAGACTATTAGCACATCACAAGGACACAGGGCACCACAGGCACATCAACACCTCCAGCATTTGATTATTTATTTTAAAATACCACTAACTTTTCTTCAGAATTTTAATCATTAGGACTTCTGTTCAAAACTCTATGATTCTTTGGGATTTATTTCAAAATACCATAAGTTCTTTGTACATTTTTCACTTTGTATCACAGGGAAATAATTTATTTGTTGAATTTTGCAAAACTTGTTGGTTCTCTTTTCTATTACTTATTATTTGACCATATAGTGGTAATAATAATATATATATATATATATATATATATATATATATATATATATATATATATATATATAAAGATTCACTGTTCATCATACCTGTCCAGTCAATTACATCTAAGCCATGTCATTACATGAATTGTGCTATAAATAGGAAAAATGTAAAGAATTTGTACCAAAGTTTAATTTGCTTTTTTGTATTATTCAAGTAGATTCTAACCTTAATGAACATCATAGAGCATTATTTATGTATTTTGGTGTATTTCTGGTTTTTTTTAGTTGATTTTGGTGTTTCTAGTAACCCAACAAACTCATCTATCATGCAATATACTGCATTTACAAGGAGACAAACTCATTCAGTCAAAAGCTTTGACATTTCATAACTAGAGTATTATCAGTTAGAGAGCAAACTAAAATTTCAAGCCTCTATCATGCTACACAGTTACTAACAGACTCCACATCCGAAACTTATATAATATTCAATTTAGTATGATGGCAAACTGTTCCTTAATGTTCCACTGCTACAATATACAATTAAAATTGTTGCTTAGAGTCTGCTTAGACATCTTAATGTTTGTCAACATGGGAGTCATGTTTGAGTTTCAGTCGTCATCCTATACTACCACTGTTGAGGCAGAAAAATAATATCTCAAAGAAGATAGTAAAATTGTAAAATTACTTTAATTGAGGGTGGGGGAAAGGGGGCCATAGAATTTACTTTTAACTTTATTATAATGTTTCCCCCATTCAATCTTTACATTTTTTTCAACTAATATAGTGGATATA
The DNA here is from genome assembly GCA_016617855.1 of Megalonaias nervosa. Classification (NCBI taxonomy): domain Eukaryota; kingdom Metazoa; phylum Mollusca; class Bivalvia; order Unionida; family Unionidae; genus Megalonaias; species Megalonaias nervosa. Next base: position 11,932 of record JAECUM010095802.1, on the reverse strand, counting down.
ATCACTTTTTGTTTCCTACACACATGAGGAAACATATTTTTGACAAGCTATTTGGGGGAAAGAAATTTTGTTTTTGTTTTTGTTTTTAAAATCAGAGTGCCACTCACTAAAAAAAATGGCTGGACTTAAAAGTTCTTATGAATCAGTTTTTAATATACCTCACAATTAGAGGTGTCTAGCATATACACCACCGTATGGCTTTTCTATTCATGTAAGGTTTCTGTAACCAATACTGGCACAAAATGCATACAGAATTCAACCAATTGGTGAAAATAAAATACTGCAATGCTTACCATTTGAGAAGTGGCAATTGTCACCTGAACAGTCTGTTCAAAATGTAATACTAATTTTGGACAAACAGGATTCCAACCCTGTGTTTTCATGACTCGTGAAGTCAGCCTATTCTGCACATGGCTTTTGAAAGATGTAATGTTCATGCATTGGGCAATGGAAATGAAACACATTTCAGCTGAGGAACAAGGTCAGGTTTGGAGCTAGTTTTACAAAATTCAATGTAACAATGCCATTAAATGGCAAGAAATACTATGCAAACTAGACTGATCTTGTAAAAAAGAGTAAAAGTTCAACATTTCATAAAAATAAGATAGCATGTCAAAGAGAAACAATAATGACTAGGATGCAAGAGTTTACAATGTCTCTTTTATGGGAAAAAATTACTAAAGAATTTAGAAACAAATGATATACCGAAGAATTTCTTGAGAATTCATTCAAGTGCAAAGTTCACAAGTTGGATAGCAGACAATGAAGTAGGTGTGGGACGACTTCCTGCAAAATTAGAAACTTGGACTAAGATGCAGTGCTGTTCTATGGAAAACATTTCTATCTTTTAAAAAATGTATTTATCTGTATGAATTTCTAAAAGATAAATATTAAATAGGTTTTTCTGGGTTACAAGTTAAAGAAGGCCATGGAGTGGGTCTTCATGTTGACATTTAGAAATCATATTTTCATATGTATTTAGAATAAAAATGTGGGATATTTTTGTACACTTTATGAATATCACTGTCCTGAATTAAAAGATGATCTTTCTTTCTTGATACAAATTGTATTTTCGACCAAAAATAACACGTCATCCGATGTTCATAGAAATGACGTAACATTGCACAGAATTACACAACACACAGAATAGGCCGATACAGAGGTATCTGCATCATTTATTATCAGAATGTGTCCTTAAATGTCTAATCAAACTGGAACTAACACAGAACAATTTGCCACATGTTTCACATTTGAATGGTTCATCACCAGTATGTATATTCATGTGATTGGTCAAATTTCAGTTCACATTAAATAATTTACCATATATTTCACATTTGTAAGGCTTAAAACCACTGTGTATCCTCAAGTGCCTTGACAAATTAGATCTCTGGTTAAATAATTTTCCAAATGTGTCACATTTGTACAGTTTGTCATCTATATGTGTTCTTGTAAGTTTTGACAAATTAGAACTATAGCTAAAGAATTTTCCGCATTTATCACATTTGTATGGTTTCTCATCAGATTGTATTCTCAAGTGTTTAGAAAAATTTGAGCTATACCTAAACAATTTTCCACATACACATATTTCACATTTGTATGGTTTTTCACCAGTGTATATTCTCAAATGTAACAACAAGAAAAGATGGAGAAACAATTTTCCACACATTTCACATTCGAATGGTTTGTCTTTTGATGGGTTGTCACCAGCATGTAGTTTCATGTGCCTTGTCATATTATTGCTTTGGGTAAACTGTTGATCACATATTAAACATTTGTATGGTTTGTCGCCAATGTCTACCGTTAAATGGCTTGACAATTCAAAACTCTGTCCAAAACATTTTCCACATATTTACACATTTAAATGATTTCTCTCTAGTATGTATCGTCATATATCTCGTCATACTATTGTGACAGGTCAACATTTTATGACATACTTCGCAAGTGTACCGTTTGTCACCAGAGTGTATCCTCAAGTACCTGACAAATCCGAACTCTGGCTAAAAGAGCTTCCACATATATCACATTTTAACGGTTTGTTGCCAGTATAATGTTTGTCAACATTGTATATTTAAGTGTTTAGACAAATTAGAACTCTGGCTGAACAATTTCCCACATACTTTACATTCATATGATTTGTCCCCAGTGTGTATTCTCAAGTGGGTAGCCCAATGACAGCTCTGGCTAAACAGTATTTCACATTCTTCACATTTATATGGTTTGTCACCACTATGTATTTGCACATGCCTTTTCATACTATCGCCATGAGTGAACGGATATCGCATATTTCATACTTGTAAGGTTGATCTCCTGCGTGTATCTTTAGGTGTATGGGCAAAACTGACCTCTGGCAAAACAATTTGCCACATATTTCACATTTATATGGTTTGTCACCAGAGTGTACCCTCAAGCGTATGGACAAACAAGAACACCTATGGCTAAATAATTTTCCACATGTTTCGCATTTGAAAGGTCTGACACTAATTTGTTTCATTTGTCTGTCCATTTTAGAGTATAAACAAGTTCATCGTCTGCGTCAGAACGCATTCCAGGCATTTGGTTAATCCTACAAATCATAGGTGATGCTGATTTTTTTTTTGTTAATGTTTAATTTGTAATTTTTTTTTTTTTTTTTTAAATTTTTTTAAACACATAGCTGTGCATTACGACGAGCTTGGTCGCAAAAAAAAAATATGCCTGAGGTACGACTTGTGCAAGTCACATCGGATTAATACGTGAGGGAGTAGTCTAGACTTCAAACAGCCTTCCAAATATTTTTAACTGCTTTATTGGTAAGTAAGAAAGTATTATATTAAATGAATTAGAGAAGAAAAAATCTTGACGTAAACCCCCAAAACATCTTGGTTGGAACCAATATTCCACCCACCCTCGCCTCTATCCCAACCAACTATCCCGCCCCCGCTCCCCACCCATCGAAAATGAAACTCGAATAATTGCATGGTACTCCGTGTAGAGATTTTTCTAGCTGAGAAAAGTTGCAGCGCGGAGGGAAAATCCTACAAAATTTTCAATTAGAGATTACCCTCAAAACTGAAAGCAGCAGGGAGGGTGAACCCTACAACTTTTTAGAGACCTTATTTTTGAAATTTTAGGGTTCCTACGAAGGTTGAAAAAAAAGTTTTTGCCTTAATAGTAAAAACTTCTTTAATTGAACAGATTTTTTCACAATCTAGTCACTACGCGTATGTCGTCCACCCTCCCTGCTGCTATGGTTTTTATCCAAAAATTGTATCAAGTCTGTTACGATATCTTGACCTTGGATCATGTAAATTTATTGTTACAAAACCAAAGGGAGCAGCTTGTGCTTTTGAAAAGAAATTTTTAAATTTGTTCATGTCCATGTCCCCAGAACACCAAGTATAATAAATATTTTGCAGCGTATGATTATCAACACCGTTGAACACAACTAAAATGTTACAGTTATCCCTGATCACTTTTGGAATTTGTGTATAACGCTGTGTAACATAAATCATGTCTGTGTTTTTGTGACGGCCTCGTGAAAATATTCTAGCTGGATTTGATTGTTTGTCCAGCATAACATCGTCATACACTACTAAATTATTAATGAATCCATCCAGATCATCTACAGATGGCGCTTCATCAATATCAGTAATAAAGTCTATGACACTGTCTTCATGCAACAATTTTGCGTTTTCATTAAAATCTTTAAGTACTTCATAACATCGCTGATCATCTACAGATGGCGCTATCAAATATAATTTATCCCACTTGAGCCATCTCATTATCAGATTAAGTAATAATTGTGTCTTTCCACTTCCGGACGGACCTATTATAATCATTCTGATAGAATTTGGTAACGCTGGATGGTGCTTTACTGGCTCTTGTTTTCGTGTCGCTGAAAAATCAATTATATCCATATAATTAATAATATGAGTCTATATTGTGTTCGATGTAGAGCACCTACCGATACTACTGAATTAACGACAATAACAACAAAAAATAAAAGACGAGCACTTACAGGTAAGTGTGTGAAATGTGGCACCAAGAAATATAAATTTGTCTCCATGACTAAGTCAGGAATAAAGACAGGTGGAGATATTGCTGCTTCGTTAGGAAAATTACCGGGAACTCCATGGGCTAAATACCCTGGTGAGAAACATTTACCCGGATATAATTATTGTGGTCCAGGAACTCGTCTCGATATCCGACTTGACGAACGAGATCAACCAAAACCAGGAGAGTATCCAGTAAATAAGATTGATCAAGCGTGTCACGTTCATGATGTCGCGTATAAAAGTAAGGATTTGCAACACCGACATCTCGCAGATGTGAAATTGATTCACGCGTTAAATTCTATACCAAATAAATCTCTCAGAGAATCTCTCGCTAGTTTTCTAGTAAAAACTGCTATGAAAGGTAAACTAGTGCTAGGGGCTGGTAATTAATTATATAACTATCATAATGGAATCTGTTTATTATTCCCCGAGAGGATTCTGGAGAGGTAAAGCAGTGATTAGTAAACTCGCCGAAGCAGCAAAAGTTTCACGTAATGTTGCTGCATCATGGTTAGCACGACAGGCAATATGGCAAATCTTCCTAAGTCCACCTAAAAAAATTCAGTATGCGCATTTTGATGTTAGCGTTCCTAATGAAGTTCATCAAGCAGATATTTTGTTTTTACCACACGATACCATTAAAACACGTAGACGTCAATACACGTATAGATACGCATTGACTGTTGTTGACGTTGCGAGTAGATACAAAGAAGCGGAGCCGCTATCAACAAAAACAGCATCTGAAGTTGCATCTGCGTTTGAGCGCATTTATCAACGTGGTGGTCTACAATGGCCACGGTTATTACAAGTTGATCCTGGTAAAGAATTTCTTGGAGTAGTATCATCGTTGATGAAGAAACATAACGTTAAAATCAGACGAGGACATACTGAAATTCATCGTGATCAGGCAATCGTTGAACGATTTAATAGAACACTTGCTGAGCGGTTATTTGGATACCAATATACAAAGGAAATATCTACCGACTTCAAGGATAGATCTCGTGAATGGGTTGCAAGATTACCGAGTGTGATATCTGCGCTAAATAATGAAATTACTCGTGCAACTTCCATGAAACCTTCTAATGCGATCAAAAAAAAATATATACCCCGTAACTACGGAAAACGTGAATCTTTCTCTCAACCAGTATTAGGTAATGTAACTGTAAGATATTTATATGAACCTGGCGAACTTGAAGGTGGTAAAAAAAGAGCAACCGATCCTATCTGGAGCGTGACTACACATAAAATTTCTAGCGTGGTAAGATCCACTGGTAGACCTCCAATCTACAGACTAGATTCTACAGCCCCTCAACGTGGATTTGTACGTGAACAATTGCAAGTAATTCCTGAGGATACGCAATTACCACCAAGCTCAATTTTGTAAACGTCCAGATCCTCGACGTCGATTACACTCAAGACAGGTCAACATCACATTATCACGTGTATGACCGAGATCACTATTAATTCTGTCTACGGTAAATTGTCTTGGATTATTATTTGAATGCTGCCATGACATATTACAGTTGCAACTTGCGCAATGATTATTCTGTTGTTGTTTTAGTTTTATAATAAATTCAGCATCAAGATCAAAGTCACGTTTATTTTTTTTGTCACACTGTTTATAGCTGACTAATTTTGTATTGATATCGACATTGTTAGTGATTTCTTCAGTTATTACATAATCTACAATAACCCTACGCAGTTGCGATATTCTCCTGACTCGAGATACGGCGAGATAGACTAAATTTGACCATTCAATACGATCATCTACAATCCAGATTCTAGTATCAGTTATAGTGAATCCCTGCGACGAGTGAATTGTTATAGCGTATCCTAACGTCCATGGCGATTTATCCATGTTCAACGCGCTCTCAACAACATCAACAGCAACCAACACGACATCATTCAAGACAAGATTCTGTACCCGGACATTTTCAGCGTCTCCACCTGGTATTTCAACTTCAATATTTTGTCGTCGAGTATCTGATGGGCGATAACACAAAGGTACAGGTAAATCCGGAAACTTTTCTTTATGTAACGTAAATAATTTCTTTTGTAGTTCATCACGAACTATCTTTCTACTCGCGACTATCAAATCAGCAGGTCTCCATAAAATCCAAAATTCATTCATAGAAATTTCTGCAATTACTTTACGCAGTATCTCGCATTGTATTTCATCTGGCTGTAGTCTGATTAATCTTTTAAGCTCTTTCAGCGGCTCATCAATAGCTCTATGGTCATCATGTATTTCTTCGTAATAATCTACAAATGTTTTCAACCATTCATGTGGAGATTGTCCAACAAAGGGTGGTGGTTGACCATGATCGCCACACATAATCACAGCAGTATTCTTCAATAACAACCAATCAAGAAATGTTTTTAGTGTTTCTAACGACACCGTGCATATCTCGTCCCATATGATATACCTGGGTATATATTTTTCTTTTTTTTTCGATGGAGTCCACGTATCTCCGCACCATCTAAAGAAACTGTGATATGTACATGATTTTACTCCTCGTTGTTTTATTTCTCTAGAAAGTTTATGTGTAGGTGTCAAAACAATTATATCTGAGGTATTATTTATAAATAAATTAATAGCACGAGTTGTTTTACCTGAACCACCACACCCATTAAGATGAACGGTTTTATATCTAGATACAGGATCATACACAGATGGTGCAGATGATTTTGATATTTGATTATTATTTTTGTAATATGTCTCCGCAATTTCAACAGCGGCAGATTCAGAATAATTAATTATATTTTCTTGTTTTATCCTCCATGTTCCCCATTCACCATTACCGAGTTGTAATAAATCTTTATATTTTTTGTGTACATAAAATGAATCCGTAGCGACTCTGACAGCGTGACGAGGAAATTTATTTATCATCGATAGTAGGTTTATCGAAACGTACGCTAACATCGAAGATCTTAAATGAGTAAACTGTGGTGACTCGCCATCAGTATAGCTCACAATGGTACCTAGTTTTGTTCCATCTGATAAATAAGCATTACATCTGTTTATAAACGTATTTTTCTCCGTTGTATCAGCGATTATAAAATCTAGTTCAGCATCGTCCATAATCAATCTTGTACACGTTCGTTTATGATCGTATGAACCACCTTGTGTAAACTTACCGAATATCTTTCTACCAAGATCTTTTGCAAATTTTTTATCATGCTCGTTCCTGCATTTATTTATTTTAATGATATGATCTTCATCAATATCAGGGAATTCTTTCCTGGTATCATCGACACTAAATCTGTCCGGTTCTGGCAACCAAACTTGCTTCTGTGAACTATACGATATAATCGCTTCAGTTACTCTCAACGATGTTAAAAATCCAACATCAAGCATATATCGCAATAGTACTATCGGAACCCAACATCGCTCTGAAAAATGTTTTCCGAACCAAATATAAGTAATCTCATGAAGATCTTCTCTAAACTCGAATGATTCTACGTGAGCAAATCCTGTTAAGTCAAAATCTGGTAAGGGTCCGTTTATTGCAACCCTGGTCATGTCATGTGTAGGATGTCCGAATCTCTTAAAATATTTAGAACATGCTCCATATCCAAGAAAACTCCCAGGATAACATGCTACCATATCAACCGAGATAACATCACTATAATCGTATTTGGTGTTCCATAATCCACCGTGACCATATTCTATACAACTTTTCTTGACATCTTCAAGAAATTCCGATCGTGTCGTTTTCCATGAATTTTTCTCCTGAGCGAAATGGGCAGCGACTGACGGAACAGTAAAACAGTTATTCAATAATTGTCTAACTATGACATCATCAGAGGTATATTCACGCCAAAGGCGCTGCGTAAGATGTTCCATTTCCTCATGGAGAGATTCTGTACCATAAATATCACCATTAGGTCGTACAAATTGATCGTAATGATTATATTCAGAACTCTGAAATAACCAAACAGAAACAGGATCGGTTTTACTAATATTCTTGATAAAATCAAAGATATCACCGTCATAAAATTTAACCGTTCTATCTCGTGAAAATATTGTTACTGCAGCAGTCCATGCGTGCGCGTTATGATCAATAATATCTATCGGAGTTCCATTTTTTATATATTTCGGTTTGTACAAAATCTCTCCGGTTAATGTTTTCACTGCTATTGGAAATCTTAATTTTTTCTCTAGCTCAGCAACGTCGCTGATAGACTCTCCGGTATCTTTAACGGACTCTGCCCAGTCATTTATTTTTTTACATCTTAAATCAGTTAAACCATTACCACGTATCGCATTTGTAAAATGTTCTGTAGCTCGTTCAGCTACGCAATTTATCCTCGTTGACGAAGTCAGGGATGACAGTTTCATCGGTTTGAGATCCGCAACATCAGGTTTATCATTCAGCAAATATATTCCATAGACAACTGCAGTCGCTGGATAACTTTGTACATAGTAAGGTTTATCAACACCAGTAACTATTCCAGGTTTGGATCTGTTATTTAAGAGAACAATATTACCCCCGGGCTGCACACGGACTGGATCACGCTTATCACGAATAATCCAGATATCGTCATCTGTCTCTACAATAAATTTTATTAAAATGAAATATTTTTGATTATCAAGGTGATTAATAATTACTTTTCCTCGTTTGTCGTTCATCATATTAACGATATGTCCTATCCTGAAAGTTGACCATGCATGAACTGCACCATCGTCACGAAATTCCTTCTTGGCCTCACGGATACGTTTAGTTATATCCGCATTCGTTAAAGCTAGATCTTGCATCGAAATACTAATTTTATATTCTGGTAGTCTGTCAAGATCAAATCTGGTTGCGTAGGGTTCAATTGCGGATAATTCTTCCATATTATAATTAAGGCAAATATATATTTAATTGAACATTAATCTTTTGTATATGATTCAACCAAATCATTGCCACTGGCTAAAAATCGGTTATACGTCTCCGTGTAACAGATCATGCGTGAATGAATACTGTAGTTATCATATGCAATGCGTCAGAAATGGGAGTCTAGGACCAAAACTGTGTATTGTTTGTAGTACTGGAGTGCGAGGAAAGACTCAACTGTGTGCGCAATGCGGTGGTAAAAAGTACAGACAGTTAACACGATATTACGATAAAAAATATAACGCTGACTCTCCTATAAAAACCGAAGAAGATTATCTGGCTAGATTTTCAAAAAACAATGATTTAAACAAATAGTATTATATATATATATATATATATATATATATATATATATATATATATATATATAAATGGAGCAAAACGAATTTGTGTTACATCCAATCCTTACCAATTATGAAGCATCACGCGATGGCATCATCAGGAATTGCAGATTGAAAAAACCAGTCGGTAGTATTGATAATACTGGTTATTTTAGATTTAATGTTGGGAAATAAAGATACTTATCACATATATTTACCTACGAGTGTTTTCGTGGAGTAGTTAAAAATGGACTTGTTGTTGATCACATTGATGGAGATCCCCAGAATAATAATCTATCTAACCTGCAAGCTATTACACCTAGTCAGAATTCTGCACGTGGAAAAAATGACGTTAATAATTATTGTAAGGACGCAAGAGTTATTAGGTCTGTAAATATACAGACAGGACAGGAAATAACTTTCCCATCAATTAATGCAACTGCTAAATATTTTGGCATCAATCCTGCTTCAGTACAACGTGTCGCACATAAAACATACAAATCTACATATTCATTCAAATACGATCAGCAGATAATATTTGAATATATCTAACTCTGTCTTCCTAACAAAAACAAATAGTTCGACTCTGTCAATTTTGCCAAGGTTTTTGTTTAGGCATAATTACAGTCAAGGGTCCACCTTCACCGTCGCTGCTCTCAGCGTCATTATCATTTTTGACAGAATCAGATAACATAATCTTTCTTAATTGCATTGCACGATTGTCCACGATCTTTTTTCTTTCGTACTCGTGAGATAGTTCGGATTTAACTTTTTCAATTGACTGTGCAAGAGGTGCAAATAGCTTTACCTGGTTGTCGTTTACCATAGCTAGTGATTCAAGCATAGATTAATAAATTAATTTTATAAATCTGTAGTTTGAAGATAGTGTATATTTATTATCAAATTTTCTCTGTTGCAGTGATTCAAAATCGCGCATAATTTTCTGAGGGTCGAGATTATCAGATATTTTTATTCCGTTATGTTTTAGTTTTTTAATAGCACAGATAATATCATTAATGTTTTCATGGTTCATTATATATATATTTATATATTTAATATAAAAAAAAATATTAGCTCCCATGACTTTTTTTTGTCAGGGAGCTGTTTTTGTGTGATATATGGTTATGAAATATATACAGATGGTTTATGATTTTGATTTTGATTTTGGACGACACAAACATAAACTTATCCTAATGACATATGATTATATGGTTATGAAATATATACAGATGGTTTATGATTTTGATTTTGATTTTGGACGGCACAAACATAAACCTATCCTAATGATATATGATTGTATGGTTATGAAATATATACAAATGGTGATGACGGGGGAATCTTGTCTACGTCCAACAGATTTTATACACTCTCCCCCCATACAAAACCCCGGGGAGTGTAAAAGGTACACCCCTCAAGGGTGTATGGTAGGAGAGTGTATTTTGTCTGTTGTGGATTTCGAGGAAATGCTCCGGGTTCCCCCAGTTAAATAGCATCAGTCGCCAAATGCAAGATAATATATCTTTAGCATTTTTGGAGACTCGAACACGCGAGAGTCTGTAGAGCTTCGATCTACGTCCAACCGCCTTACCATTTCGGCCATCGTTCTCTTATCAATAATACAGTTGAATTTAAGTATATAAAATATTTGCGCTGTCTCACAGGATTTGTATTACTAATGTAGCGTGAATTTACTTTAATTTTTCAAAATTAATAAAATAATCCATGTATGAGTTATCGTTCGTTAAGGTCAAAATACGTTAGACCTAAAAATAACTCTACGTACTTGGTATATAAAACTGACGTGAGTTTAAGGTTATTAGAGTTAAATTATTCCTCTCTGTTACAAATTGCTGCTTGCAGAAAACAGATAAATCACTAAATAATTAACGAAAAACGATATATATCGTGTCCGTGGGGACTGAAACCTCACATTTTTCTGTGTAAAATGGAATTTTATATTTCTTGTTTCCAAAAAATATATATAATTCTATATAACATTGAGTCTATGCGTAAGCCGTAACCAAGGATATTGATTTAGTCATGTAGCGGATGTTCTTAAAATAACTTTACGCACAGCCGCTATGGAATAATCAATATGCAGCCACAGCCTTCTAGATAATAGATTTCGATTGTGCACGGATTTTATGTAAACAAAGAATACAGTATTATAGACATCCGGATATTTTTTTTTGTTATGATAAAAACGTATTATGATAACGCATTATGATTTCACATACAGGTTTATATTTAGTTCTTCATTTCTTGTGTCCAGAATGCGATTGCTTTGGTCTGTAAGTTTAAAGTGTATCCTTGATAATAACGGATTATGAATTCGCAGGTACACGGGATTAATTGGTTCTGATACAATTAACCAACCGGGAGGTGCCAACGGGCTAAAACTGTATAATATGTACCCTTGCTGGGCCTGGCTAGACTTAGAAAGATCTACCTGATAACTACCTTCAATAACATCACATACCAGATTGACTGCAATTGTTGTTGTTATATTTACAATGCCTGGTGATATATGACGTCCGGCACCAAAAGGGTTGTTATTGTGTTTTAGTATAACCGGTGGTGGGGCTATTTTTTCCATGATTCAATTACTCCCGGATAATATTCTTCAATAAGATCATTTAATGATTTCTTCATTTCAGCGTTATTTAAATCTGGTATAATGAGTGTTTGTAAATCTTTT